>JADMLD010001362.1:0-86162 GCA_017589585.1 Phylloscopus whistleri | reverse complement strand
GGAATTGCACAACAACTCCCAGGAATTAAAGGAGAAAATTCCCAGAAACTGAAGGAGAAAATTCCAAGGATTTGAAGGAGAAATTCCCAGAAACTGAAGGAGAAATTCCCAGGATTTAAAGGAGAAACCCTCCCAGGAGCTGAAGGAGAAATTCCCAGGATTTGAAGCTGAAATTCCCAGAAACCAAAGGAGAGATTCCCCACAAACCGAATCAGGAATTCCCAGAAATTCCCAGGATTTGAAGCAGGAATTCTCCACAAACCAAAGGAGAAATTCCCAGAAACCGAAGGAGAAACTCTCAGAAACCAAAGGAGAAATTCCCCAGAAACCGAAGCAGGAATTCCCAGAAACTGAAACAGGAATTCCAAGGATTTGAAGTAGAAACCCCCCCCAGGAACTGAAGCAAGAATTCCCAGGACCCGAAGGAGAAAATCCCAGAAACCGAAGCAGGAATTCCCAGGATTGGAAGCAGAAACAGCTCCAGGAGCTGAGGCAGGAATTCCCAGGAACCAGAATTTCCAGGATAAAAGGCAGGATCCTCCAGGATTGAGGCAGGAATTCCCAGGATTGAGGCAAGAATTCCCAGGATCTGGGGCAGGAATTCCCAGAAACCGAAGCAGAAATTCCCAGTATTTGAAGCAGAAACAGCCCCAGGAGCTGAAACAGAAATTCCCAGAAATGAAAGAGAAAAATTCCCAGAAACTGAAGCAGAAGTTTCCAGAAATCAAAGCAAGAATTCCCAGAAACCGCCACAGGAATTCCCAGGATCTGAGGCAGGAACCCCCAGGATCTGAAGCAGGAACTGAGGCAAGAATTCCCAGGATCTGGGGCAGGAATTCCTGGGATCTGAGGCAGGATATCCACAGGAACTGCAATTCTGCTGCTCCTGAATCCCAGGGATGACCAGCGCTGAATTCCCAGCCCTTCCCCGGCGCATCCCATCCCGGTGGGATCGATCCCATTCCCGTTCCCATTCTCCCAACATTCCCGCTCTCCTGACATTCCCGCTTTCCCGACATTCCCGCTCTCCCGACATTCCCGTTTTCCCCCGACATTCCCGCCCCAGTACCGCTGCCGGGGTGTCCCGGTGTCCCCGCGCCAGCCGGGATCCCATCCCTGTCCCTGCTCCTCCCTCGGGACGCGGCTCCCGGCTGCTCCCGGGAATTCGATCCCGGGCTGGGCAGAGCTCCAAGGGGGCCGGGATGATGGATCCCGGAAATTATGGATCCCAGAAATTATGGATCCCGGAATGGTGGATCCTGGAAATGATGGGTCCTGGGATGATGGATCCCGGGACGATGGATCCCAGAATAATGGATCCTGGGATGGTGGATCCCGGAAATGATGGATCCTGGGATGGTGGATCCTGGAATGATGGATCCTGGAAATGATGGATCCCGGGGTGATGGATCCTGGAATTACGGATCCCAGTATGGTGGATCCCGGGATGATGGATCCCGGAAATGATGGATCCCAGAGGGATAATGGATCCCGGGGTGATGGATCCTGGAATTATGGATCCTGGGATGATGGATCCTGGGATGATGGAGCCCGGGATGATGGATCCCAGCTGCTCCTCCCGGGAATTCCATCTGGCCCAGTGATGGATCCCAAGATGATGGATCCCAGAATGATGGACCCTGGGATGATGGATTCCGGGATGACGGAGCCCAGGATGATGGATCCCAGCTACTCCCAGAAATTCCATCCGAGCTGGGATGATGGATCCTGGAATGATGGATCCCGGGATGATGGATCCCGGAAATGATGGATCTCAGAAATGATGGATCCCGAGATGATGGATCCCAGAATGACAGATCCCAGCTGCTCCCAGGAATTCCATCCGGCCCGGGATGATGGATCCCAGAATGATGGATCCCGGGATGATGGATCCCGGTTTGGCCCGGATGGAATGGAAACGGGATCAGCCTGGGAGGAGATCCCGGAGATCCAGGGGAAAGGGAAAGGGGAAAAGGGAGAAAGGGGGAAAAAGGAGGGAAAATGAGAGAAAATGGGAAAAAAGGGAGAAAAGGGGAGGAAAAGGGAGAAAAAAGAGGGAAAGGGGGGAAGAGGGAAAAAGGAAAAAAGGGAAAAGGGAAAAGGGGGAAAGGAAAAGGAATAGGGGGAAATGGGAAAAGGAAAAAAAGGAAAAGGTGGAAAAAGGGAAAAGGGAAAAAAGAAAAAAGGAAAAAAGGGGAGAAAAAGGGGAGGAAAAGGTGGAAAGAGCGAAAAGGGGGAAGGGGAAAAGGAGGAAAAAAGGGAAAAGGGGAAAAGGGGGAAAAGGGAAAAGGAGGGAAAAAGGGGGAGAAGGAGAAAGGAGGAAAGGGGGGGAAAGGAGGGAAAAAGGAAAAAAGAGAAAAAAGGGGAAAAGAGGAAAAGGGGAAAAGGGAAAAGGGAAAAGGGAAAAGGGAAAAGGGAACTGATCCGTGATCCCAGATTTCAGCTCCCCAAGGACGCTCCTCCCGCTCAGTCCCACCCCACGGAATAAAATCCACGGAAATCTCTCCAAACGCTCCCATTCCGCTTCCGGCAGCGGGAATGCCAGGGTTCCTTGGGGTATCCCGGGATTCCGGGCCTGGAGAGGTTTCCCAGGGTTTTCCAGGAGCTTTCCATGGGAATTTGGTGGGAATTCCGTGGGAATTCCCGGCTCACCTCCACTCTTATTCTGGTTTTGGCATGGCTTTGATGGAAAGCTTTGATTCCGTGGGATATCTGGGAATTCTGGGCCTGGAAGGGTTTCTCCAGGGGTTTTCCAGCTTTCCGTGGGAATTCCGTGGGAATTCCGAGCTCACCTCCTCTCCCACTCCGGTTTTGGCCCCGGGAATGCCAGGATTCCTCGGGATATCCCAGAATTCTGGGCCCAGAGGTGGTCTCCAGGAATTTTCCATAGGAATTTGGTGGGAATTGGGTGAAAATGGGGCGGGAAGTGGGCGGGAACAGGGCGGGGACTCTGGGCAGGGGGCGGGGCCAGGACCAGACAGGGGGCGGGCACTTTGAGCAGGGGGGCGTGGCCGGGTGGGGGGTGGGCACGTCGGGCAGGGGGCGTGGCCAGGCAGGGGGCGTGGCCGGGCAGGGGGCGGGCACTCCGTGGCCAGGAGGTGGGGCCAGGGCCGGGAAGGGGGCGGGGCAGGGGGCGGGGCAATGGGTCAGGGGGCGGGGCTGACCTTGGTGTGCAGCTTGGTGAATTGCTTGTCGTCCAGCAGCGGCTGAGAATAGACACGGCGCTTGTAACGGAACTGCCGGGGGAGATAAGAGATAAGAGATAAGAGAGATAAAAGAGATAAAAGAGATAAAAGATATAAAAGAGATAAGATATAAGAGATAAGAGAGATAAAAGAGATAAAAGAGATAAAAGAGATAAAAGAGATAAAAGAGATAAAAGAGATAAAAGAGATAAAAGAGATAAGAGATAAGAGATAAGAGAGATATGAGATATGAGAGATATGAGAGATATGAGAGATATGAGAGAGAAGAGAGAGAAGAGAGAGATGAGAGAGATGAGAGAGATGAGAGAGATGAGAGAGATGAGAGATAAGAGATAAGAGATAAGAGATAAGAGATAAGAGATAAGAGATAAGAGATAAGAGATAAGAGATAAGAGATAAGAGATGAGAGATGAGAGATGAGAGATGAGAGACAAGAGAGAAGATGAGAGATGAGAGATGAGAGATGATAAGAGGAGATAGGAGACAAAAGATGAGAGGCAAGAGGCAACAGATAAGAGATGAGAGATGAGAGATAAGAGGTGAGAGAGGGGAGATAAGAGATAAGAGATAGGAGATAGGAGATAGGAGATAGGAGACAGGAGACAGGAGACAGGAGACAGGAGACAGGAGATAGGAGACAGGAGATAGGAGATAGGAGACGAGAGATAAGAGACAAGAGACAAGAGACAGGAGACAGGAGATAGGAGATAGGAGATAAGAGATAAGAGATAAGAGATAAGAGATGAGACAAGAGATAAGAGACAAGAGATAAGAGACAAGAGACAAGAGACAAGAGATAAGAGATAAGAGATAAGAGATAAGAGATAAGAGATAAGAGATAAGAGATCTGGGAGATGATAAGAGATAGGAGATAGGAGACACAAATAAGAGATGAGCAATAAGAGGCAAGAGGGAAGAGATAAGAGGGAAAAGGGAAGAGATGAGAGGCAAGAGACAGGAGATGAGAGATAGGAGATAAGAGATGAGAGATGAGAGATAAGAGATGAGAGAGAAGAGATGAGAGAGAAGAGATAGGAGATAGAAGAGGTAAAAGGAGATAAGAGATGAAAGACAAGAGATAAATGATCGTGAGACAAGAGATAAATGAATATAAGGGATAAAGATAAAGATAAAGATGATAAAGATAAAGACAAAGATAAAGATAAAGATAGATAAAGATAAAGATAATAAAGATAAAGATGATAAAGATAAAGATAAAGATAAAGATAAAGATAAAGATAAAGATAAAGATAAAGATATGGGACATACGGAGATGAGAGATAAACAGAAATAAGATAAACAAAAGCAAAATCAAACTAAACCACAACCAAATCAAACCAAAAATAAAACCAAAAATAAAATCAAACCAAAAATCAACCAAACATCAACCAAAATCAAACCAAAAAGCAACCAAAATCAAAATTAAACTAAACTAAATTAAGTTAAACTAAACTAAACTAAACTAAACTAAACTAAACTAAATTAAATTAATGAGCCCTGACCTCCAGGTAGGGCACGGGCATGTCGGGGTTCAGGGGGTTTTCCTGTCACCTAAACTAAACTAAACTAAACTAAACTAAATTAAATCAAATTAAACTAAACTAACTAAACTAAATTTAATTTAATTTAATTTAATTTAATGAATGAACCCTGACCTCCAGGTAGGGCATGGGCGTGTCGGGGTTCAGGGGGTATTCCCGTCACCTAAACTAAACTAAACTAAACTAAACTAACTAAACTAAACTAAATCAAATTAAATTAAATTAATGAACCCCCCTGACCTCCAGGTAGGGCACGGGCGTGTCGGGGTTCAGAGGGTATTCCCATCACCTAAACTAAACTAAACTAAACTAAACTAAACTAAATCAAACTAAACTAAACTAAATTTAATTTAATTTAATTTTATTTTATTTAGTGAATGACCCCTGACCTCCAGGTAGGGCACGGGCATGTCGGGGTTCAGGGGGTACTCCCGCAGCAGCCGCTCCTCGTCCAGGAATTTCCCGGCGCGGCCGTTGAAGGCCGGCTGGAAGAGGCCGTAGTTGAGCACATCCTTCAGGCTGTGGTTGAGCGTGCAGAGGATGCGCTGCTTGGAGACCCAGACCGGCACGTCGGGGTTCAGCCGCAGACACTTCTGGGGAGGGAACACGGGGAAAATGTTGGGAATTCGCCGAGGGGAAATTGGGAATTGGCCAAGGGGAAATTGGGATTTGGCCAAGGGGAGATTGGGAATTGGTTGAGGGGAAATTGGGAATTCACTGAGGGGAAATTGGGAATTGGCTGAGGGAAACGTTGGGAATTCACCGAAAGAAAATCAGGAATTCATCAAGGGAAAATTGGGAATTGGCCGAGGGAAAATTGGGAATTGGCTGAGGAAAAATTGGGAATTCAGTGAGGGAAACGTCAGGAATTCACCAAGGGGAAATTGGGAACTGGCCAAGGGAAATGTGGCTGCTTGGAGACCCAGACCGGCACGTCGGGGTTCAGCCGCAGACACTTCTGGGGAGGGAGGGAACACAGGGGTCAGACACCGGGAAAACTGGGAATTCACCGAGGGAAAACTGGGAATTCACTGAGGGAAAACTGGGAATTCACTGAGGGAAAATTGAGATTTGGCCAAGGGGAAATTGGGAATTGGCCAAGGGAAAATCGGGAATTGGCCGAGGGAAATGTTGGGAATTCACTGAGGGGAAATTGGGAACTTGCCGAGGGAAACATCGGGAATTCACTGAGGAGAAATCGGGAATTAATCGAGGGGAAATTGGGAATTCATCGAGGGAAAACTGGGAATTCACTGAGGGGAAATTGGGAATTGGTTGAGGGAAAATTGGGAATTGGTCGAGGGGAAATTGGGAATTGGCGGAGGGGAAATTGGGAATTCACTGAGGGAAAATCAGGAATTTGCTGAGGGAAACGTTGGGAATTCGCTGAGAAAAAAATGTGGAATTGGCCAAGGGAAAGGTGGCTGCTTGGACACCCAGACCGGCACGTCGGGGTTCAGCCGCAGACACTTCTGGGGAGGGAACACAGGGGTCAGACACCGGGAAAATTGGGAATTCATTGAGGGAAAATTGGGAATTAGCAGAGGGGAAATTGGGAATTGGCAGAGGGAAAGATCAGGAATTGGCCGAGGGAAAACGTCGGGAATTCACTGAGGGGAACGTTGGGAATTGGCCGTGGGAATGATCGGGAATTCACCCAGGGAAACGTCAGGAATTCTCATGTTTTCCCAGTTTTTTCCATTTTTTCCCAGGTTTTCCCAGGTTTTTCCCAGGTTTCCCCAGGTTTTTCCCAGGTTTTTCCCAGGTTTTTCCAGGTTTTCCCTGCTCAGCTCATCCCACAGAGCCGCCCATCCCTGTCATTCCCACTTTTCCATGGAAAATTCCGAGGGATCCGCATGACACTCCAGGCTGGACACAGACCTTGGACTGACAGCAACCCAACCCCACATTCCCAAGTTTCCAGCAGCAATTCCAGAGGCTCCCAAGGACCTGGAGCTCCGAGGAGGACGGGGATCCACCTCACTGAACCGCCAAGGCCAGGAATTCACGGAATTCCGAGATCGTTCAGGTTGGAAAAAAAAATCCAAGGCCGGGCCCGATTCCCATCCCAGAGCTCTGAGCTCAGCCAGGAATTCCTTGGGAATGGGAAGGGGAACGGGAAAGATCCCAATCCTACAAAAGCAGGGATCAGGGAATAGATCGGGAATGGATCAGGAATGGATCAGGGAACGGATCGGGAATGGATCAGGAATGGATCAGGGAATGGATCCGGAATGGATCCGGAATAGATCAGGGAACGGATCGGGAATGGATCAGGGAACGGATCGGGAATGGATCAGGAATGGATCAGGGAATGGATCCGGAATGGATCCGGAATGGATCCGGGATGGATCCAGGATGGATCAGGGATGGATTAGGGAATGGATCAGGAATGGATCGGGAATGGATCGGGAATGGATCCGGAATGGATCAGGGAATGGATCAGGAATGGATCAGGACAGGGATCAGTTTTCCTAAGAAACTTCTAATTTAAGGAATTATTGGGAAAAAAATTAAAGAATTATTTGGAAAAAATTCCCTTTTTTTTCCTAAGAAACTTTTAATTTAAGGAATCATTGGGAAAATAAAATTGGGGGGAAAAAAAAAAAGCGCAGGAATTTCAAGGCTTGAATCATCTCCTGAGAGAAAATTCCGGCTCTGCCATTCCCAGAGTTTCATTCCAGCCAAAAAAGAACTGGGATAAAGGGTGGGAGGGAGGATCCAGGAAACACCTGGAGCTCCAACAACTCGAAGAAAGGATTTAGGATTTCCTGGGGAATTTTTGGGATGTTGTGTCATCCCAAAAAAATCCCGGAATTCCGACCTTTCTGCAGCTCCCAAAAGCTTGGAATGTTTCCAGGGAATTCGCTCCCCGCCCAGGGTTTCCCCTGGGATTTGTTCTGTTCGAGTTTTTTGGGATAAAGGTTCCTCAAATCCCTGGAAAAGCCACCCCAGGACAGCCCTGGCAGCTCCCGGTCCAAGGGATCCAGGCTGGAATTTTCCCTCGGGAAGCAGCAGCAGCCGGGCCCTTGCCTCACTTTTTTTCCAGGAGTTTTCCAGGATTTTTCCAAATTTTTTCCAGGATTTTTCCAGGATATTTCCAGGATTTCCCCAGGATTTTTCCAAAATTTTTCCAACATTTTTCTAACGTTTTCCCAGGATTTTTCCAAACTTTTCCCCGGGTTTTTCCAAGATTTTCCCAGGATTTTTCCCAGGACTTTTTTTCCCAGGATTTCTTTTCCCAGGATTTTCCAGAATTTTCCCAGGATTTTCCCAAGACTTTTCCAAGATTTTTCCAGCATTTCCCCAGGATTTTTCCAGGATTTTTCCAAATTTGTTCCCAAGATTTTCCCAGGATTTTTTCCAAAATTTTTCCAAATTTTTTCCAGTATTTTCCCAACATTTTCCCAACATTTTCCCAGAATTTTTCCAGGATTTTCCCAGGCTCTGCCAGGTGGTTTTCCCCCCTGCATCTCCTTCTTCCCAAAATTCCCTTCCCGTCTTTTCAACGCCTTCACCTCCAAATCTTCTCCCCCAAAAAATCCCCTCAGGAATTTTTCCCCATCCCAAACTCCTTCCCTTTCCCCACGGAGCCGCTCCAGCCCTTCCAGAAAATTCCTGGAATACATCTCCAACCGCAACTCCCGGAAAACTTTCAATTCGATCCCCAAAAAAATTCCTGGAATTCCTTGGAATTCCCATCAATTCCCAGCCAACCCAACTCCAGAAAATTCCAGACCCATCCTGCATTCCCAAGAAAACCCAACCTGCCCGGGAATTCTTCCCCAATTTCCCTCTTTTCCCTGGAAAATCCCCCCAAAAATTCCCAAAAAATCCCTTTTTATCGACCTCGATCCTCCCCATCCCAAAAAAATCCCAGCGGGAATTCCCAGCACTCACCGGCTGCTCCAGCCCGGAGCCAAAATTCCCAACTTTTCCCAGCGCCGGCTCCGGCTTTTCCTTCTCCTCCCTCTTTGTGCCCCTGGATGCTCCAAGGGGACAAAATCCCAGAGATTTGCAATCCCGGTTTTCCACGGAATCTCTGTTTTCCATGCATTTGAAATCCCAGTTTTCCCTGGATTTGGAATCCTTGTTTTCCATGGATTCCCAGTTTTCCACGGATTTGCAATCCCAGTTTTCCAGGGATTTGGAGGAATCCTGGTTTTCCCTGGATTTGCAATCCCAGCTTTCCATGAATTTGGAATCCCAGTTTTCCATGAAATCCCAGTTTTCCATGGATTTGGAATCCTTTTTTTCCATGGATTTGGAATCCCAGTTTTCCATGGAATCCCTGTTTTCCCTGGATCTCCAATCCCACTTTCCCACCGCTCCTCTCCAAAGCTTTGAATTCCAAGCTCCCAAAACGAAATCCCGGGAATGCCGAAGGAATTGATCCAACCCCTCCCCCCATCCCGGGATTGGTCCGACCCTCCCAGGGGTCGCTCCCGGGAAATTCCCGCCCCCTCCACCCTCGGATTCCCGGGAAAAACCCGGAATTCCCAACTGAGAGATCAAAGGAGCCAGAGGGGGGAGTTTTTCATTGGAATTTACTAATTCTGATTATTAATTTGCATTTTTATTAATTTATTATTTTAATTCATTCCAAGTTTTTAATTGGAATTTATTAATTCCAATTATTAATTTGTATTTTTTATTAATTTATTAATTTAATTCATTCTGAGTTTTTCATTGGAATTTATTCATTCCAGTGATTAATTTCTATTTTATATTCATTTATTAATTTAATTAATTCCAAGTTTTAAATTGAAATTTATTAATTCCAATTATTAGTTTCTATTTTATATTGATTTATTAATTTAATTAATTCCGGGTTTTTCATTGGCATTTATTAATTCCAATTATTAATTTCAATTTTATGTTAATTTATTCATTTAATTCATTCCAGGTTTTAAATTGGAATTTATTCATTCCAACTATTAATTTCTATTTTATATTCATTTATTAATTTAATTCATTCCGGGTTTTTAACTGGAATTTCACTCCCCCCCCTTGGAATTTTTCTCTCCCATTTCCCACCAAAAAAAAAAAAAATTGATTATTTATATTTTTTGTTGGAAAAACTCCAAACAGGCAAAAAAACCCCAAAAAACACAAGGATTTGATAAATCTGTAAAAAAAAAAAAAAAATCTGGGAAAATGCGGATTAAAAATGGTTTAATTGGATTAAAAAAAATTAAAATCTGGGAAAACGCGGATTAAAAGCGGAGTGGATGAAAAATTCCAAAAATCCGGATTAAAAATGGCTTAATTGGATAAAAAATCCAATTTTTTCCTTTTTTCTGGGAAAAATGGGAATTAAGCAGGGAAAGGCCGAAGGGTGAACGACGGGATTTTGTTCAAAGGCAAAAAAATAAAATCGGGATTTGAATCCGATGAAAAATCCCACAGGGGATTTATCAGAAAGGAGAAAATGTTAATTAAGAAGGGATTAATTAAGAAATTCTTAATAAATTTGTACTAATTAATGGTTAATAAATAAGAACAGGCTGGGATCATCCCAAATTTCGGAAATTTTTTTTGGGATTCAGGGAATTTTTATCCAATTCCAGGTGGGGTTGGATTTTAAAAAAACCCAGAATTTCCATCGATCCCCTCATGGAATGGGAAACCTTAATTAAGAAAGGATTAATTAATAAATTATTAATAAATTCATACTAATTAATGGGTAATAAATAAGAACGGGTTTGGATCATCCCAAATTTGGGGATTTTTTGGGGGGATTGGGGGAATTTTTATCCAATTCCAGGTGGGGTTGGATTAAAAAAAATATGGAATTTCCATCGATCCCCCAGCGGGAATGGGTTGGGGGAGGATTCGATTGGTTAATTAATCAACCGTAATTAATGAAGCCCCAATGACCCGTGAATGTCGGGATAATGAAAAATCCAGGGACAAAACCCGAGGTGGAGCAGCCGGGCCGAGGGAATTTTTCCATGGAAAAAAAAAAAAGCAGTGGAATTCCTGGAGCGTTTAATTAAAATCATTAATTTGGAGTTAATTAATTACGATTTTCACGGGGAAAAAAAAAAAAAAAAAGCTGGGAAAGGGGGATAATTAAAAAAGGGAGGAGGGGATTTGGGGATGAAGGAGAAGAAATCCTGGGAATCCCGGGATGAGGTCGGAGCCTCCTCTGCTCCAGGCTGAGCCCTTCCCAAATATTTCTGGAATTTCCAGCCTTTTCCCAAATCCCTTTGGAGTTTTCCAGCCCCTTCCCAAATCTCTGGAACTTTCCAGCCCCTTCCCAAATATTTCTGGAATTTCCAGACCTTTCCCAAATCCCTCTGGAATTTCCCAGCCTTTTCCCAAATATTTCTGGAATGTTCCTTTAGAGTTTTCCATCCTTTTCCCAAATCCCTTCGGGGTTTTCCAGCCCTTTCCCAAATTTATCCAGAGTTTTCCAGCCCTTTCCCAAATTCCTCTGGAATTTTCCAGCCGTTTCCCAGCTCCCCCAGGAGTTTTCAGCCCTTTCCCACAATTTTCCAGAATTTTCCAGCCCTTTCCCAAAACCTTCTGAAATTTCCAGCCCCTTCCCAAATCCCTTTGGAATTTTCCAGCCCTCCCCAAATCTTTCCAGAATATTCCAGCCTTTTCCCAAATTCCTTTGGAATTTTCCAGCCTCTTCCCAAATCCTCCAGAGTTTTCCAGCCTTTTCCCAAATATTTCTGGGATTTTCCAGCCCCTTCCCAGCCCTTCCTTATCCCGAGGAGCCGGAATTTCCCCGTGGAACGTCCCAAACTTTCTCCCGTTGCTTTTTTTCCCTGCTCTGCCTCCCGGGAATTCCTTAATTCCCTCATTCATTTAAGGAATTATTGGGAAAAAATTCCTTTTCTTTTTTTTTTTCCCTAAAGCACCAGAATCCATCCAGGGGAGTTTTTTTGAGAATCCCTCATTTGATTCCCAGCGGGGTTTGGGGTTTTTTTGGGATCCGGACGCTCCAACGGCCGCCACAGGAAAACAAATCCCCCTTCCCAAAAAAAAAAAAAAAATTCTGGAAAAATCCGCAGGCGGCAGCTCCCGGAAGAAAAAAAAAAAAATCGAAAATGTTAAAGAGCAGAGAAATGGAAAAATGGGGGAAAAAAAATGAAAAAAAAAAATGGAAAAAGAAAAGCGGAGCAGCTGCTCCATTCATGGATCTGAAAGGGTTTCCATGGAAAAAAATAATGGGAAAATTAAAAAAAAAAAAAAGGGAAAAAAAAGCGGCTCCCGGCCTAAAAAAGAGGGGAAAATTCCATTTGGGATTCTCGGCATCCGAGGGGGTTTTGCCGCAGGGCGGGAGCAGGGAAGGATCAAAGGGTTGGGAAAAGGGGTCAGGGTCATTCCTGAGGGTGATTCCCGACATTCCTGGTTTTCCCTGATGAAAATTCTCTCGGTTTTCCCTTTTATGGGATTATTTTTTTTTTCCCCTCATTTTTCCACATTCCCTCAGAATCAACGTTCCCACAGTGGGACCTCCACTCCCATGCCTCCCTTTTCCAGGCATTCCCATCCCTTGGAATTTGCATTCCCACAGATTTTCCAGGTGTTCCCATCCT
The DNA here is from genome assembly GCA_017589585.1 of Phylloscopus whistleri. Taxonomy (NCBI): domain Eukaryota; kingdom Metazoa; phylum Chordata; class Aves; order Passeriformes; family Phylloscopidae; genus Phylloscopus; species Phylloscopus whistleri. Next base: position 73,862 of record JADMLD010001362.1, on the reverse strand, counting down.
TTGGAATCCACATACCCACAGATTTTTCAGGTGTTCCCTTCCATTGGAATTCCCATTCCTGTGGGATCTCCATCCTCAGCCCTCACTCTTCCATGACCTCCCATCCTTTGGAATTCACATTCCCACAGAATGATCCTCACTCTCATCCCTCCCCTTTTTCCAGGTGTTCCCTTTCCTTGGAATTCACATTCCCACGGAATGATCTCCATTCTCATCCCTCACTCCTCCACATTTCCTTGGAATCCACATTCCCACAGTGGGATTTCCACCCTAAGTCCTCATTTTTCCAGGTGTTCCCATCCCTTGGAATCCGCATTCCCACAGAATGATCCCCACTCTCATCCCTCACTCTCCCATGATCTCCCATCCTTTGGAATTCACACTCCTGTGAGATCCCCACCCTCATCCCTCTCTTTTCCACGTTCTCCTTTCCCTTGGAATTCACATTCCCACAGATTTTCCAGGTGTTCTCCCTTCCCTTGGAATTCACATGGCCACACTGATTTCCATCCTCATCCCTCTCTTTTCCATGTTCTCCCATCCACTGGAATCCACATTCCCACAGATTTTTCCATGTTCTCCCTTCCATTGGAATTCACATTCCCACAGTGGGATCTCCATCGTCATCCCTCACTTTTCCACATTTCCTTGGAATTCACAGTCCCAGATTTTCCATGTTCTCCCACCCCTTGGAATTCACATTCCTGTGGGATCTCCATCCTCAGCCCTCACTCTTCCATGACCTCCCATCCTTTGGAATCCACATTCCCACACTGATTTCCACCCCCATCCCTCCCTTTTTCCTCCTTCTCCCTTCCCGGGACTCGGCCCCCTGGGCCGGGCAGGAGCCTCCTCTCCCTCACCCCGAAGGAATCCACACCCACCATTCCCATCCCCTTGGAAAAGCCAGGAATTCTCCTCGGCAAAACCGGAGGGAATCCAGGATATTCCTGCTTAAAAACCACCTGGGAGGGGAGGAAAAGTGGGAATTTGGGGGAATTTTGGGGAATTCCCGCTCTGTCCTTCCAAGGACTGAGGGATCAGCTCCACATCCTGGAAAACATCAGGAAAAACCTCTGGAATTTCCACCCGACGCCGGGAGCTTCTCCCGGATAAATCCAAGCGGGATTTGTTTGGAATTCCGGCCTCGTCCGAGCTTCTCCCCGAGCTGCCCCGGGAGCAATTCCGGAGGTTTTGGGAGCTCTCCTGGGATTTTTTCCAGGTGGGGAAAATTTAATTCCTTCCCTGCCCCAGGATGTGCCGAAGGAAAAGGGAATTCCCAGAAATCTTGGGAATTCTGAGGATTCGGGAAGCAGCGGAGTTGGGATTCCCCGAGAGGGGTGGGGACAGTTCCAGGAGGGCTGGAGGATTCCCTGAGTCCCGAAGAACTCCTGAAGAGTTCCCAAAGAATTCCCAAAGTGTTCCCAAAGAATCCCCAAAGAATTCCTGAACAATTTGTGAAGAATTCCCAAAGAATCTCCAAAGAATTCCCAAAGAATTCCCGAAGAATCCCCAAAGAATTCCCAAAGAATTCCCAAAGAGTTCCCAAAGAGTTCCCAAAGAATTCCCAAAGAGTTCCCAAAGAGTTCCCAAAGAGTTCCCAAAGAATTCCCGAAGAATCCCCAAAGAATTCCCAAAGAATTCCCAAAGAGTTCCCAAAGAGTTCCCAAAGAATTCCCAAAGAGTTCCCAAAGAGTTCCCAAAGAGTTCCCAAAGAATTCCCGAAGAATCCCCAAAGAATTCCCAAAGAATTCCCAAAGAGTTCCCAAAGAGTTCCCAAAGAATTCCCAAAGAGTTCCCAAAGAGTTCCCAAAGAGTTCCCAAAGAATTCCCGATTTCCCCGGGCAGTTTCCCGCGGGGCATCGGCCACAGACCCGGAGCTCTGGGGAATCTCTGGGATGGCGCTCGGCCACCTCCGTGTCCCCAATGTCACCGACCTCGGCCACCTCAGTGTCCCCAGTGCCACCAAACACAGTCAATGTGTCCCCAGGGCCACCAGCCTTGGCCACCTCTGTGTCCCCGGTGTCACCAACCACAGGATCGGTGTCCCCAGGGTCACCAGACACAGCCAGTGTGTCCTCAGTGTCACTGACCTCAGCCACCTCCGTGTCCCCAGGGTCACTGACCACAGCCAGTGTGTCCCCAGTGCCACCGGTCTCTGCCAGCTCGGTGTCCCCAGTGCCAGCCCTGCGCTGTCCCCACGGGGACCCCGGGCCCGGCCCCACAGGAGAATTGTCCCTGTCACAGCTCTGGGTCCCTCTGGGCCCTGTTCACGTGAGTCTGTCACCTCTGTCACCTCTGTCACCTCCTGTTGTCACCTCTCTGTCACCTCCCTGTCACCTGTCACTTGTCACCTCCTTGTCACCTGTCACCTCTGTTACTTGTCACCTCTTTGTCACCTCTTTGTCACCTGTCACCTCCCTGTCACCTGTCACCTCTGTCACCTCCCTGCCATCTCTCACCTCTTTGTAACCTCCCTGTCATCTTTGTGACCTCTCTGCCACCTGTCACCTTTGTCACCTCTCTGTCACCTGTCGCCTTTGTCACCTCTGTCACCTCTGTCACCTGTCCCCTCCCTGTCCCCAGGCCCCGCCCACTCCCCTAACGAGCGCTGTCATTGGCCCCCGGCTGCTCCTGCTCCTCATTCCCAACAATTCCAACAATTCCCGGGAATTCCGGCCCCTGGATCCCGCCCGGGGCAGCAGGGAGGTCCTGGGGTCACCCTGGGGTCACCCTGGGGTCACCCCTGGGGTCACTCCTGGGGTCACTCCTGAGCTCCTGGGGTCACTCCAGCACATCCCACCTGTGGCACTGGCACATGACCCCCTGTCCCAGTGTCCATCCCAGTGTCCATCCCACACCATCCCAGTGTCCATCCCACACCATCCCAGTGTCCATCCCACACCAGTGTCCAGCCCAGAGGAGCTCCCATCACGCTGGACACGAGTGACCCTCACACCCCCGCACTGTGCCCCCCCAGGCCAGCCCAGCCCTGCTGGTCCCGATCCCGGTCCCAGAGCTGATCCCGATCCTGGCCCCAATACCAGTCCCAGTTCCAGGCCAGCTCTGGAGCCACCCCCGTTCCCAGTCCAGTCCCGGTCCCGGAGCCGCCCCCGTTCCCAGCCTGGTTCCGGTCCCGACCCCAGAGCCGCCCCTGTTCTCGGCCCAGTCCCGTTCCCTGCCCGGTCCCAGTCCCGGTCCCGGGGCCGCCCCCGTTCCCCGCCCGGTCCCGGTGGGAGCGGCCCCTGGGACGGGAGCGGCCCCTGGAGCGGGAGCGGCCCCGCGCTGCGGCTGCACCGGAGCACCCGGGATGGCAGCGCTGCCACCGGGACCGGAGGGGACCGGAGAGGACACCGGCACGGGGATAACGGGACACCGGGGCACCGAAGATGGGGAGCCGCGCAATGGGACCCGTCCTGCCGGGCCCAGGCGGGGAGAAGTTTGCGGTGCTGCCGGGGCGGCAGCGGGGCCGGAGCGGGGCCGGAGCGGGGCCGGAGCGGGGCCGGAGCGGGCGGGATGCGGGTCGCGGCCGGTCCCGCTGCGGCTCCGAAGCGGGGCCGGTCTGAGCGAGGGTCGGGCCCGCTCTGGGTGAGGATCGGGGAGCGGACCGGGCCCGCTCTGGGTGAGGATCGGAGAGCGGACCGGGCCCGCTCTGGGCTGCTCATCCCGGCGCGGGTCGGGCCCGGTCCGGGTGCGGATCGGGACCAGCCTGGGATGCGCATCCCGGCGTAGAACGGGACCGGTTCGGGTGCGGAACGGGGCCGGTTCGGGTGAGGATCAGGGGGCGGATCGGGGCCGATTTGGGAACTGAACGGGACCGGTTCGGGTGCGGAACGGGGCTGGTTCGGGTGAGGATCAGGGCCGGTTCGGGTGAGGATCGGGGCCGGTTCGGGTGCAGACCGGGACCTCTCCCCGCGCAGCTCGGGACCCCCGCACGCCGCTGATCCCTCTGCGGGCTCCCGCTGCGCATCCCGGCTTGGGCGCAGATCGGGGCCGGTTGGGGAGCGGAACGGGGCCGGTTTGTGTGCAAATCGGGACCGGTTTGGGCGCAGATCGGGGCCGGTCCGGGTAGTTTGGGGCCGGTTCGGGTGCGGAACGGGGCCGGTCCGAGCGAGGAACGCGGCCGGTCTGTGATGCGCATCCCGGCGCGGATCGGGGCCGGTTCGGGCGCAAACCGGGACCTCTCCCCGCGCAGCTCGGGACCCCCGCACGCCGCTGATCCCTCTGCGGACTCCCGCTGCGCATCCCGGCTTGGGCGCAGATCGGGGCCGGACCGTGATGCGCATCCCGGCGCGGATCGGGGCCGGTTTGGGAACGGAACGGGGCCGGTTCGGGTGCGGAACGGGGCCGGTTCGGGTGCGGAACGGGGCCGGTTCGGGTGCAGATCGGGGCCGGTTGGGGAGCGGATCGGGGCCGATTTGGGCGCAGACCGGGACCTCTCCCCGCGCAGCTCGGGACCCTCGCACACCGCTCATCCCTCTGCGGGCTCCCGCTCCCCACCCGCTCCCCACCCGCTCCCCACCCCCTGCCCACCCCGGCTCCCCCTCCCTCCCTCCCTCCCTCCCTCCCTCGCTCACCGTCTGCTGCAGGTCGGGGATGCCGATGCGCACCACGATGGCGCCGGGCGCCGGCTCCTCCATGCGCACCGGAGCCGCCAGCTTGGGCGAGCGGGGCCCCGCCGAGCCCCGCGCCGGCTCCAGGCGCGGCTCCTCCCGCAGGCCGGGGCTGGGCTGGCGCTCCGGCGACTCGGGGCTCTCATGCTTGCTGCCCGCGGGGCTCAGAGGCATGCTCCGCGCCGGGCTCCGGCGGGCGGCCCGCCGCCGCTCCCGCACCGCCTCTCCCGCAGCAGCGGCGGCGGCGGCGGCGGCAGCGGCGGCTCCTCCGCACCGCGCCGGGGCCGCGCTCGGCGCCCGCCCGGGGCCCTGCGGGGACACGGAGCCGGGTCAGAGAGGCCCGGGGAGGATGAGGAGGGAGCGCGGAGGGGCATCGGGGCGGAGGGGGGGGTTGGGGGGTCGGGCACGGGGGAGGGGGAGAGGGGAGGATGGAGGTGGGAGAGGGGAGGGTGAGGGAAGGGAGAGAGAGAGCTGAGAAATCCGGGAAGGGAGAGATCTGGGAAAATCTGGGAAAGGAAAAATCTGGGAAGGGAGAGAGCTAGGAAAGGAGAAATCTGAGAAATCCGGGAAGGGAGAGATCTGGGAAGGGAAAAATCGGGGAAGGGAAAAATCTGGGAAAGGAGAAATCTGGGAAGGGAGAGATAAGGGAAGGGAGAGATCTGGGAAGGGAGAGAGCTAGGAAAGGAGAAATCTGAGAAATCTGGGAAGGGAAAAATCGGGGAAGGGAAAAATCGGGGAAAGGAGAAATGTGGGGAGGGAGAAATGTGGGAAAGGGAGAGATATGGGAAAGGAGAAATCTGGGAAAAATCTGGGAAGGGAGAAATCTGGGAAAGAAGAAATTTGAGAAGGGAGAAATCCGGGAAGGGAGAGATCTGGGAAAATTTGGGAAGGGAGAAAATCTGGGAAGGGAAAAATCTGGGAGAGATCTGAGAAATCTGGGAAGGGAGAGATCTGGGAAATCTGGGAAAGGAGAAAATCTGGGAAGGGAAAAATCTGGGAAAGGAGAGATCTGAGAAATCTGGGAAGGGAGAGATCTGGGAAGGGAAAAATCTGGGAGAGATCTGAGAAATCTGGGAAGGGAGAGATCGGGGAAATCCGGGAAGGGAGAAATCCGGGAAATCTGGGAAAGGAAAAATCTGGGAAGGGAAAAAATCTGGGAAAGGAGAGATCTGAGAAATCTGGGAAAGAAGAAATTTGAGAAGGGAGAAATCCGGGAAGGGAGAGATCTGAGAAATCTGGGAAGGGAAAAATCCGGGAATGGACACAGACATTCCCACAGGGACCCTCTGGAATATCCCCGGGCAGGGCCGGTGCCTGGGAGGGATCCAGGAGGGAATTCCCATTCTCCCCAGGAATATTCCCACACCATTCCCCAGCCAGGATTATCCCCCCAAAAAAATTAAAGTTCCTGATCGTTCCTTGGGAGAAAATTCCGAGAAGAGGCCCCTGGGATCCCCGAAATTCCCCCCAGCAGGGCCCAATTCCCGTGAATAAATCCGGGATCAGCCCCAGGAATTCCATGGAATTCCCCCGGCAGGATCCACCCCCCAAAGGGACCCCACAAAAGGGACCCCTGAGGGATGAGGGGGAAAAAAAAAAGCAGGAAAACCCCCCAAAAAACTGGGAAAACCCCAAATAAACTGGGAAAACCCCAAAGTAAACTGGGAAAACCACAGGATCCTCCAGCCCTGGGGCCTGGGATAGACTGGAGATCCCCTTGGATCCCTTTGGATCCCAATCCCAACCCCTGAATTTGGGGGTTTTTTTCCCATTTTTTCCCCCTTCTCTCTTGTTATCCCACAAATCCGGATGGAGATTCCTGGGATTTTTCCTCATTTTTATTTTGGGGGGTTTTTTGGGGTTTTGGGGGTTTTTTTATCCCTCCCCTCATTAATTCCCAATAACTGGCACCTTTGTCACCTTTGTCACCATTGTCACCCTTGGCACCTTTGTCACCCTTGGCACCTTTGTCACCCTTTGTCACCCTTTGTCACCCTTTGTCACCCTTGGCACCTTTGTCACCCTTGGCACCTTTGTCACCCTTTGTCACCCTTGGCACCTTTGTCACCCTTGGCACCTTTGTCACCCTTTGTCACCCTTTGTCACCCTTTGTCACCCTTGGCACCTTTGTCACCCTTGGCACCTTTGTCACCCTTGGCACCTTTGTCACCCTTTGTCACCCTTGGCACCCTTGGCACCTTTGTCACCCTTTGTCACCCTTGGCACCTTTGTCACCCTTTGTCACCCTTGGCACCCTTGGCACCTTTGTCACCCTTTGTCACCCTTGGCACCTTTGTCACCCTTTGTCACCCTTGGCACCCTTGGCACCTTTGTCACCCTTGGCACCTTTGGCACCCTTGGTCACATTTGTCACCCTTGGGATGATGGGGGGTGCAAGGGGACAAACCTGGGCAGGGACAGGGACAGGGACAGGGGGCGGGGAGGGGAGGGACAGGGACGGGGACAGAGACAGGAACAAAAAAAAGGGACAGAAAGGACAGGGACAGGAGAAGGGACAGGGACAAGAGGAGGGACAGAAGAGGGACAGGGATAGGGAAAAAAAGGGGACAGGAAAAGGGAAAAGAAAAGGGGAAGGAGCAGGAAAAGAGGGAAGGGACAGGGACAGGAGGGACAGACCAGGGACAGGGACAGGAGCAGAAGGGACAGCAGGGACAGGGATGGGGACAGGGACGGGGACAAAAAAAAGGGCAGAGGGGACAGGGACAGGAGAAGGGACAGACCAGGGGCAGGAACAGCAGCAAGAAAAGGGACAGCAGGGACAGGGACAGGGATGGGGACAGGGACAAGAAGAGGGGAAAGGACAAGGACAGGAGCAAGAGAAGGGACAGGGACGGGTCCTGGAAGGAAAAGGGGAAGGAGCAGGAAAAGAGGGAAGGGACAGGGACAGGGGAAGGGACAGAAGAGGGACAGGGATGGGGACAGGGACAGGAGCAGGGGAAGGAACAAGGACAGGGACAGGGACAGCAGCAAGAATAAAGGGACAAAAAGGAAAAGGGACAGGGACAGGAAAAAGTCCTGGAAGGAAACGGGGGAAGGAGCAGGAAAAGAGGGAAGGGAGAGGGACAGGACAAGGGACAGAAGAGGGACAGGGATGGGGACAGGAACGAGGACAGCAGCAAGAAAAGGGGCAGCAGGGACAGGGACAGAAGAGGGACAGGGAAAGGGACAAGAGCAGGGACAGGGACAGCGGGAAAAAAAAGGGACAGAAGGGACAGGGGACAGGGACAGGGACAGGGATGGGGACAGGGACAGGAGCAGGAGCAGGGACAGGAAAAGGGGACAGAAAAGGGACAGGAGCAGGAAAAGAGGGACAGGGGACAGGGGACAGGGACAAGAGCAGAAGGGACAGGGACAGGGAAGGGACAGGGACAGGGACAGCAGCAAGAAAAGGGACAGAAGGGACGGGGAACAGGGACAGAAGGGACAGGGACAAGAGCAGAAACAGGGACAAGAGAAGGGACAGGGGCAAAAAAAGGGACAGAAGGGACAGGGACAAGAAAAGGGACAGGGACAGCAAAGGGAAGGATCAGGATTTGTCCTCCCTGGCGTCCCCGCCCGTGCCAGGACACGGGGACACTGCGGGGACAGCGCGGGGAGCATCGATGGCCCGCGGGTGGCCGCAGTGTCCCCGCAGTGTCCCCGCCTCATCCCATGGATTTTCCCTCTCCCGCTTTTCCGGGGGCACTGGGACACGGAGGCGGGGCCGGGCGGGTGCCACGCCCCCCCCCCCCCCCTTGGTGACACCCTCAGTGTCCCCAAATGTCCCCAAATGTCCCACAGGGCCACCCCCGGCATCCCGCGGGAAGAATCCCAGGCGGGATTTTTTTTTTTTTGGGATGAGAATCGGGGAAGGACGGAATATTCTGGAAAATCCCCTCGGGGGCACCTCCCGCTGTCCCAAAGGCCACCCGAGGGCACTGCCAGGAATTCCAGATCCCCGGAATTCTCCGGGAATTCCGGCCCCAAATCCCAAATTCACCCTTTTCCCCCCATTCCCTGTCTCCCGTCCCAAATCCCTTTCCCCCAAATCCCGGATCTCCCGGAGCCCCTGGAATGTTCTGGAAGCTCTCCCAGGGGAACATTCCCGGTTTTCCCAGCCTGAGGTTGGATCCATCTCCTCTCCAAAGAAATTTCTGGATCCGGGATGGCAATCTCGGGTCTCCCTCCCCTTTCCCTCTTTTCTCTCCCTATTTTCCATCAAAATCCCCTCGGGATGGACTCAGAGCGTCCCAAATCCCCAAAAATCCCAGAATGGTTGGGGTGGGAATGGGGCTGAAATCCCAATCCCATCCCAAGGGCAGGGACAATCCCAGGATCCCAAACTTTCCTTGAGAATTTCTCTGGGAATTCCAGCCCAGCCGGGAATTCCTGCCCAAAATCCCAATTTCCCCTTTTTCCCGGGGAATCCCCTCCATCCCCAGCTCTCCCAGCCTCGGGTCAGATCCATCCCAAAGGAATTCCGGGGGCTTCCCTGGGAATCCGGGCGCTCCAGGAAGGGTCTCCCTTCCCTTCCCTTCCCCATCCCCAAATCCATCCCAAAACCCCCGGGATGGATCCGGAGCCTCCTGGAGCCCAAAATCCCGGGATGGGTTTGGGACAGGAGAGGGGAATGGGGACAGGAGAGATTTGGGACAGGACAGGGATTTGGGGACAGGACGGGGATTTAGGGACAGGAGAGAGGTTTTGGGACAGGTCAGGGATTTGGGGACAGAGCAGATTTGGGGAAAGGACACAGGTTTGGGGACAAGGCAGAGATTTTGGGGAGAAGGGACGGGAGAGAAGGGATTTCAGGGACAGGAGAGGGGTCTGGGGACAGGAGAGATTTTGGGACAGGACAGGGATTTTGGGACAAGACACGGATTTGGGGACGGGAGTGGGGTTTGGGGATAGGAGAGGGATTTTGGGGACAAGAGAGGGGAATGGGGACAGGACACAGGTTTGGGGACAGGAGAGAGATTTGGGGACAGGACACAGATTTGGGGACAGGGATTTGGGGAACAGAAAAGGGGTTTGGGGGCAGGACAGATTTGGGGACAGGACAAGGGCCTGAGTACAGGTCAGATTTGGGGAGAGGAGAGGGGTTTGGGGAGAAGACAGAGATTTGGGGACAGGACACAAATTTGGGACAGGACACGGATTTGGGGACAGGACAGAGATTTGGGGACAAGAGAGGGGAATGGGGACAAGACACAGGTTTGGGGACGGGAGAGAGATTTGGGGACAGGACAGGGATTTGGGGACAGGAATTTGGGGAACAGAAGAGGGATTTGGGGACAGGACAGATTTGGGGATGGAACAGGGGTCTGGGGATAGGAGAGATTTGGGGACAGGAGAGATTTGGGGAAAGGACAGATTTGGGGACAGGACAAGGGTCTGGGGACAGGTCAGGGATTTGGGGACAGGTCAGAGGTCTGAGGCCTCCCCTGTCACCTCCCCCATCCCGGGAAAAGGGCTCGGGGCAGGGACCAGGAGTGTCCCCTCTGGGTCAGGGATGTCCCCTCTGTCCCTGGAGTGTCCCCCTGTCCCTCTGTCCCCTCTGTCCTTCTGTCTCTCTGTCCCTGTCCCCTCTGTCCCCCTGTCCCTGTCCCTCTGTCCCCACCCCGCTCCGTATCCATGGGAACATTCCCGGCGCCGTCTCCATGGAAACCGCAGCGCCACCTGCGGGACCCGCCCACCCCGGAGGGACAGAGGGACAGAGGGACAGGGGGACAGAGGGACAGAGACAGAGGGACAGGGGGACAGGGGGACAGGGGGGACAGAGGGAACAGAGGGGACAGAGGGGACAGGGGGCAGGGGGGACAGAGGGACAGAAGGACAGGGGACAGAGGGGACAGAGGGACAGAGGGACAGAGGGGACACTCCTGGGACAGAGGGACAGAGACGACAGAGGGACAGAGACGGGGGACAGAGGGACAGAGGGACAGGGACATGGGGACAGAGGGACAGGGGGGACAGAGGGGACAGGGGGACAGAGGGACAGGGACATGGGGACAGAGGGACAGGGGGGACAGAGACGGGGGCAGAGGGACCAAGACACAGGGACAGAGGGGACAGAGGGACAGAGGGGACACTCCTGGGACAGAGGGACACAGGGGACAGAGGGGACAGAGGGACAGGGACGGGGGACAGGGGGGACAGAGGGACAGAGGGACAGAGGGACAGAGGGACAGAGGGACAGAAGGGACAGAAGGGACAGAAGGGACAGGGACAGAGGGACACGGACAGAGGGGACAGAGGGATCACAGAAATCCCACAGACCCCACCGACCCCGCACTCCCAGCCCGCGGATCGGGACGGGAACCGGGACAATCCCCAGACGCCACCAGGGAGGGACACGCGGGACAACGGGGACACCAAACAGATCCCGGCTGGAAACCAAAAAAAACCCCAAAAACGCCGGGAATTCCGGGGAAACCCCCAAAAACCCCACGGGGGGACGGGCGGGGCTCACCTCTTCCCGGGAACCGGGCGCTTCCCGAGGGCTCGGTGCTTCCCGGGGCCGGGAAAAACCTCCCGGGCTGGGCCCCGGGATCAGCCCCGGGCTGGGCCCCGCCCGCCCCGGGCCCTTAATGGGATCAGCCCCGCTCCATCTGCTCGGCGGCGGCGGCGGCGGCAGCGCTAATCCCGGCCCGGCCCCGCCGGGAATAACCGGGACAGCGGCGGGGGAGAGCGGGGACAGGCACGGGAACAACCGGGATAACGGGAACAACAGCGGGAGAGAGCAGGGACAACAACGGGGACAGCAACGGGGACAACCGGGATAACGGGAACAACAACCGGGATAGCAGGAAACTGGGATAACAGGAAAGACCAGGGTAATGGGAGAGACCGGGATAACAGGAACAACAACCGGGATAACGGGAACAACAACGGGAGAGAGCTGGGACAACAACGGGAACAACCGGGAACAACTGGGATAACGGGAACAACAACGGGGACAACAACGGGAGAGACCGAGAACAACAGCAGGAGAGAGCGGGGACAACAACGGGAGCAACCGGGATAATGGGAACAACAACGAGGGAGAGAGCGGGACAACAACGGGAGAGAGCAGGAGAACGGGAATAACAACCAGGATAACGGGAAACTGGGATAACAGGAGAGACCAGGATAACGGGAAAGACCGGGAACTACAACGGGAGAGAGCGGGGACAACAACGGGAACAACCGGGATAATGGGAACAACCACAGGGGAGAGCGGGGACAGCAGCGGCAACAACAACGGGAACCACCGGGATAACGGGAACAAGAACCGGGATAGTGGGAAACTGGGATAATAGGAGAGACCAGGGTAACGGGAGAGACCGGGATAACGGGAACAACAGCAGGAGAGAGCGGGGACAACAACGGGAACAACTGGGATAACGGGAACAGCAACGGGAGAGAGCGGGGACAGCAGCGGGAACAACAACGGGAACGACAATGGGAACAACCGGGATAACGGGAACAACCATGGGGGAGAGCAGGGACAGCAATGGGAGAGAGCGGGATAACGGGAACAACAACCAGGATAACGGGAACAACCGGGATAACGGGAGAAACTGGGACAGACCGGGATAACGGAAGAGACCAGGAACAGCAGTGGGAGAGACCAGGATAACGGGAGAGAGCGGAACAACAACGGGAGAGAGCGGGACAATGGGAGAGACTGGGAGAGACCGGGAGGAATGGGAACAACGGGGGAAACGGGAACAACGGGAGAGACCAGGATAACGGGAGAAACAGGAATAATGGGAAACGGGGATAACGGGATGAACGAGGATAATGGAAGAAACGGGAACAACAGGAGAGACCGGGATAACGGGAACAACAGGGATAACGGGAAACGGGGATTACAGGAGAGACCGGGAACAACGGGAGAGACCGGGATAACGGGAGAAATGGGGATAATGGGAAACGGGAGAAACGGGGATAACGGGAGAGACTGGGGTAACGGGACCAACAGGAGAAACAGGGATAATGGGAAATGGGGATAACGGGAGGAATGGGGATAACGGGAGAAACGGGAATAATGGGAGAAACCGGGATAACGGGAAACGGGAACAACAGGGATAACGGGAAACGGGGATAATGAGAGAAATGGGAGAAACGGGGTGAACAGGAAACGGGAAGGAAAATGGGGGAAGTGAAGGGGGAATTTTTATGGGAATTACGGAGAAATTCTGGGAGCCAGGGGGAAATGGTGGGAGTCCCAGGGAAATTGTGGGAATCACAGAGAAATTATGGGAATCCCAGGGAAACTGGGGGAATTGAAGGGGAAATTGGGGGAATTATGGAGAAATTCTGGGGATCAGAGCAAAATCCTGGGAATCGGGCAGAAATCCAGGGAATCAGGGAGAAATCCCAGGAATCAGGGAGAAATACCAAAAATCAGGGGAAAAAAAATCCCAGGAATTGGGGAGAAATCCCAGGAATCCCACATTCCCACATTCCCTCCCTGCCGGCTCATCCCACCAGTGCCACCAGTGCTGGGGATTCCTGCTCAGCCCCATTCCCATGGGATTCTCCTGGGATCTCCCATGCCAGCCTTTCCCAGTTTTTCCCAGATTTTCCAACTTTTCCCATTCCTGCCCTCAACTCTCCCCACCTGAGCAGGGACCGCTCTGAGCCTTTCCCAGTTCCCAGCTGGAATTCCCTCAGATCCCGGGGCCATTCCCGGTTGGAATTCCCACAGATCCTGGGGCCGTTCCCATCCCGAATTCCCGCAGATCCCAGGGTCATTCCCATCCCGAATTCCCGCAGATCCCGGGAGAGGCTCACCTGTCAGGAGAGTCACGGGCAGGGCTCACGGCGCTCCCTCCTCATCCACCTGCAGGGGGACAGAGCGGGGACACTCAGAGAATTCCCGGGAATGTTGGGAATGCTGGGAATGGGAGAATTCCCAGAAAAGGGGCGGCAGGGATGGGGAAGGTCCTGGTTTCACAGGGGAGTGAAAATTCCATGCGCTGGGAATTCCTGCCACACAAACCTGTCCTTATCCTGAGAATTCCAATCAAACAAACCCATCCTAATCCCAAGAATTCCTGGCACACAAACCCATCCTTATTCTGGGAATTCCTGCCCCAGGAGCTCATGCTGATCCCTGGAACTCCCACCACACAAACCCATCCTTATCCTGAGAATTCCCATCACACAAACCCATCCTGATCCCGGGAATTTCCATAAAACAAACTCATCCTGATCCTGGGAATTCCCAGCACACAAATCCATCCTTACCCCGGGAATTCCCATCACACAAACTCGTCCTGATCCTGGGAATTCCTGGAACAAAAGCGTGTCCTTATCCTGGGAATTCCCATCAAACAAACCCATCCTTATCCCAGGATTGCAGCCACAGGAGCTCATCCTTATCCCAGTTTTTCCTGCCACACAAATCCATCCTGATCCTAAGAATTCCTGCCACATAAACCTGTCCTGATCCCAAGAATTCCCATCACACAAACCCGTCCTTATCCCAGTTTTTCCTGCCACAGGAGCTCATCCTTATCCCGAATATTCCCACCACACAAACCCGTCCTTATCCCGGGAATTCCCACCACACAAACCCATCCTGATCCCGGAAATTCCTCCTATGCAATCTCATCCTTATCCTGAGAATTCCTGCCACAGGAGCCCATCCTGATCCCGGTTATTCCCATCACACAAACCCATCCTGATCCCGGTTATCCCGGCCCCGGGAGCCCGTCCCTCTCCCTTGCTGTTCCAGAGGGAGGCCCCGGGAACATCCCGGGGATCAGGACGGGGATGAGGGATGCACAGAACCCGGCTCAGCAGGGAATTATCCCATCCTGGAGCGGAGGGGTAATTCCAGCCCCAGTCCCACCCCGGATCCATGGGATCCTCCAGCCCCAATCCCACCCTGGATCCACGGGATCCTCCACTTTTCCCACCCCAGATCAATGGGATCCTCCAGCACCAATCCTACCTCGGATCAACAGGGTTCTTCCAGCACTTTCCCCACCCTGGATCCATGGGATCCTCGCCTCTCCCACCCTGAATCCATGGGATCCTCCAGCACTTTTCCCACCCCGGATCAGCAGGATTCCCCACCTCTCCCACCTTGGATCAATGGGAATCCTCCAGCACTAATTCCACCCTGGGTCTTTGGGATCTGCACCAATCCCACCCCAGATCCATGGGATCCTCCAGCACCAATCCCACTCTGGATCAATGGGATCCTCCACTTTTCCCACTCCTTTTCAGCGGGATTCTCCAACCCCAATCCCACCCTGGATCAGTGGGGTTATTCCAGCACCAATCCCACCCCGGATCCATGGGATCCTCCACTTTTCCCATCCTGGATCCATGGGATCCTCCAGCACCAATCCAACTCAGGATCAATGGAGACATCCCAGTCTCTGTCCCACCCTGGATCTGTGGGATCCTGAGCTCTCCCACTCTGGATCAATGGGATCTTTCATTTCTCCCATCCTGGATCCATGGGAATCCTCCAGCACCAATCCCACCCTGGGTCTGTAGGATCCTCACCTCTCCCACCCTGGATCAACAGGATCCTCCAGCACCAATCCCACCCTGGATCAATGGGGTTCTTCCAGAACTTTTCCCACCCTGGATCCGTGGGATCCTTCAACACCTTTCCCACCTGGAGGTAATGGGAATCCTCCAGCACTAATTCCACCCTGGATCAATGGGATCCTCCACTTTTCCCACCCTGGATCCGTAGGATCCTCACCTCTCCCACCCTGGATCAGTGGGATCCTTCACTTTTCCCACCCTGGATTAATGGGATCCTCCAGCACCAATCCCACCCTGGATCAGCGGGATCCTCCAGCACTTTTTCCGTTCTGGGTCTATGGGATCCTTCACTTTTCCCACCCTGGATCTGCGGGATCCTGATCTCTCCCACCCCAGATCAGCGGGATCCTCCAGCACCAATCCTATCCCAGATCCATGGGAATCCTCCACTTTTCCCACCCTGGATCAGTAGGAATTCTCCAGCCCTTTTCCCACCCCATGAGATCCATGGGACCCTCCAGCGCCAATCCCACCCTGGATTAACAGGATCCTCCACTTTTCCCACCTTGGATCAATGTGAATCCTCCAGCACTTTTCCCACCCCAGATCCATGGGATCCCGACCTCTCCCACCCCAAATCCATGGGATCCTCACCTCTCCCATCCCAGATCCATGGGATCCTGACCTCTCCCACCCCAAATCCATGGGATCCTCACCTCTCCCACCCCAGATCCATGGGATCCTCACCTCTCCCACCCTGGATCCATGGGGATCCTGACCTCTCCCACCCCAAATCCATGGGATTCTGACCTCTCCCACCCTGGATCCATGGGGATCCTGACCTCTCCCACCCCAAATCCATGGGATCCTGACCTCTCCCACCCCGGATCCATGGGATCCTCACCTCTCCCACCCCGGATCCATGGGATCCTCACCTCTCCCACCCCACTCCCACCCCCCAGGCCGTGTCCCTGCCTCTCTCCCGCCTCATTCCCAACCTCCCCTCGGCTCCACCATCCCTAAAAAAATCCCCACGTGGGATCACCCCCCCCTCCCCCTTTTCCCATCCTCCTCGGGATCCTCCCCTTTTCCCACCTCCAGCCCGGGAAAATTCGGGAATTCGGGAATTCGGGAACATCCCCGGGAGCCTCGGGCGCCGCCGGGGCCGGGGAAAGCTGAGCTCGGCTCCGGCCGAGCCCTGAAATGGCTGCTGCTTCTCCGGGAATTAAAAATGCATGGACTGGGAATTCTCCCGGCGCCGCGGCCGCTGGGAGCCGGGGAGGGAGGCGGGGGGGAAGGAGGAGAAAAAAAAAAAAAAGCAGGAAAAAGTGGGAAAAGGGGAAAAAAAATTTGGGAAAAGAGGCTGCCCCGAAATTCCCGGGAATGGCCCCCGTCCTGGGAATGTTTCCCGAGGTTTTTCTCCTCCTCCTCCTCCTCCTTCCTGCAGCTGGAAAAGCGGCGGCCGGGGTGGGAAACAAATTCCAGAGGGGTGGGAGCGGCTCTTTTGGGGTCTGGGGGTTGTGTAGGAAGGAGGGAAAAGGCTGGGAATTCCCGAGGGATGTCCAGGGAATGCTGTGCCTGCAGGGATGTGTGAGCTCCTCAAGTTGATCCTAATCCCGATCCTAATCCCCATCCTAATCCCCATCCTAATCCCCATCCTAATCCCCATCCTAATCCTGATCCTAATCCCCATCCTAATCCTGGTCCTAATCCTGATCCTAATCCTGACCCTAATCCTGACCCTAATCCCGATCCTGATCCCAATCCTGATCCCAATCCTAATCCCCATCCTAATCCGGATCCTAATCGCAACCCTAATCCTGACCCTAATCACGATCCAAATCCCCATCCTAATCCCAATACTAATCCCCATCCTAATTACTGTCCTAATCCTGACCCTAATCCCGATCCTAATCCCGATCCAAATCCTGTTCCTAATCCAGATCCTAATCCTGATCCTAATCCCCTAAATCCTGATCTGAATCCCGATCCGAATCCCCATCCTAATCCTGATCCTAGTTCCTATCCTAATCACAATCCTAATCCCCATCCTAATCCCCATCCTAATCCCCATCCTAATCCTGATCCTAGTTCCTATCCTAATCACAATCCTAATCCCGATCCTAATCCCGAATCCCCTAAATCCCAATTTAGGGATGAGGGAAAACCCCCCCGGTGCTTCCATCCCCCCAAATCCCGGATTTCCACCCCCAGCCCTCCCAGGCCGAGCTCCGGGCGCTTCCCAGCGGGTGGAAATCCCAGGAAGAGGCCGGAGGGGCGGGAAAAGGGCGCGGGAAGAGCGGGATTGGGGTTTGATGGGGAGGAGCGGGAAATCCCGCGGGTGCGGCGGGGGAGGGGAGGAAACAATTCCCGGGCTGGCGGGGAGCTCCGAGGGGAGAATTCCCGGAGAATTCCCGGAGGATCTGGAGGGTGAGGTCACCCCGGCCCCGGCAGGGATTGTCCTGCTCCCCAGCCCCGCCTGGAACTCACGAGGATTCCGAGTTTTGGGATTCTTGTTCCCATCCCAACCCTGAAATTCCCGAGCTTCCTGGATCCCAGGATTCTTTTTCCTATCCCAGATCTCACATTCCTGCAGGATTCTGAGTTTTGGGGTTCTTGTTCTGATCCCAACCCTGAAATTCCCAAGGATTCCGAGCTTTGGGATTCTTGTTCCCTGATCGGAATCCTTCGGGATTCTGATCCCAACTCTGACATTCCCAAGGATTCTGGATCCTGGGATTCTTGTTCCCACCTCAACCCTGACATTCCCAAGCTTCCTGGATCCTGGAATCCTTTTTCCTATCCCAGCCCTGACATTCCCAAGGAGTCTTTGGATTCTCGTTCCCATCCCAGCCCTCACATTCCCGAGGATTCCGAGGTTTGGGATTCTTGTTCCCATCCCAACCCTCCCCCTTCCCGAGGATCCTGGGATTCACCTCGACATTCCCGAGGATCCGTGGTCCAAAGGGAAAATATTCCAAAGGGGAAATATTCCAAAGGAAATATTCCAAAGGGAAAATATTCCAAAGGGGAAGTATTCCAATATTCCAAAGGGAAATATTCCAAGGGGAATATTCCAAAGGGAAATATTCCAATATTCCAAGGGAAATATTCGAAAGGGAAATATTCCAAGGGGAACATTCCCAGGGCTGGGCAGGGCCGGGGCAGCGTTTCCTGCGGGAGCTTCCGGCCGCTCCCGAGGCTGGAGCAGCAGAGCCGGGGAGCTGAAACCATTCCCGAAAAAACCATTCCCGAGAAACCATTCCCGAAAAATCATTCCCGAAAAAATCCCAGTGGGAATCCCGGCCCTGCCCAGGGATGGGGCTGTGGGAGCCAGTCCAGACCCCAAAGCGCCAAATCCAGACCCCAAAGCACAGGTTTGGGGTTTTTGGGATCCAAATCCAGACCCCAAAGTGCAGGTTTGGGGTTTTTGGGCACCCAATCCAGACCTCGGAGGGATTTTCCAATAAAAATAATTCTGGGGTTCTGGGAATGTGGGATTTTGTATCCTGGGTTTGTGGGGTTCTGGGTTGGTGGGATTCTGGGAATATGGGATTTTGGATTCTGAGATTCTGGGGTTCTGGGATTTGGGGATTCTGAGATTTGGGGTTCTGGGGTTCTGGGATTTTGGATTTTGGGGGTTCTGGGATTCTGGGTTTCTGGGAATATGGGATTTGGGATTCTGAGACTGTGGAATTCTGGGGTTCTGGGATCTGGGATTCTGAGATTTTGGATTCTGGGGTTCTGAGATTTGGGATTCTGGGAATATGGGATTTTGGATTCCGAGGTTCTGGGGTTCTGGAATTCGGGGATTCTGGGATTGTGGGGTTTGGGGATTCTGGATTTTGGGATTCTGGCGCTCGGGGGTTCCGGGGCAGAGCCTCCCCAGGCACCGCCCCCTTCCCAGCCACGCGGTGCCACCCCCGGACACGTCCCCGCTGTCCCCGAGCCCACCCGGGTGGCCCCCGCTGTCCCCAGGCACAGCCTGTGCCACCCTCGGTGTCCCCAAGCCCAGCCTGTGCCATCTGTGGTGTCCCCAGGCACAGCCTGTGCCACCCCCCGCGGTGTCCCCGCTGTCCCCAAGCACACCCTGTGCCACCCTCGGTGTCCCCAAGCCCAGCCTGGTCCAACCCCAGTGTCCCCAGGCGCAGCCTCTGCCCCCTGCGGTGTCGCCGCTGTCCCCAAGCACAGCCTCTGCCACCCTCGGTGTCCCCAAGGCCAGCCTGTGCCACTCCTGCTGTCCCCAGACACAGCCTGTGCCACCTGCGGTGTCCCCGGTGTCCCCAAGCCCGCGGTGTCCCCGCTCACCCCACTGTCCCCAAGCCCAGCCTGGGCCACCCTCGGTGTCCCCGCTGTCCCCAGGCACAACCTCTGCCACCCTCGGTGTCCCCGCTGTCCCCAGGCACAGCCTGTGCCACCCCCCGCGCTGTCCCCGCTGTCCCCGCACCGTGAATGTTTCATGAGCGCGGCCCCGCCCCTCTCAGGTTACCCCGGTGCCAGCTGGGCAGCGGGGACAGGGACAGCGCTGCCACCCACGGCCACCCAGTGTCACCTGCTGCTAGCCAATGTCACCCAGTGCCACCCTGTGCCACCCAGTGTCACCTGCTGCCATCCTCTGTCACCTGCTGCTAACACTGCCACCCGCTGCCACCCAGTGCCACCCAGTGTCACCTGCTGCCATCCTCTGCCACCTGCTGCCACCACTGCCACCAGGCCTGGCACCTGCTGCCGCCCGCTGCCACATTCTGTCACCACTGCCACCACAGCCACCAGGCCTGGCACCTCTGTCACCCTCTGTCACTGCCACCACTGCCACCAGGCCTGGCACTCACTGCCACCCACTGTCACTCTCCGTCACTGCTGCCATCACTGCCACCCTCTGCCACCCACTGCAACCAGACGTGGCACCTGCTGCCATCCACTGCCACATTCTGTCACCCACTGCCACCTGCTGCCACCCACTGCCACCCACTGCCACATTCTGTCACCCACCGTCACCCACTGCCACCTCTGCCACCCACTGCAACCAGACCTGGCACCTGCTGCCACCACAGCCACATTCTGTCACCACTGCCACCAGGCCTGGCACCCTCTGTCACCCACTGTCACTGCTGCCACTGCTGCCACTCTTTGCCACCCACTGCAACCAAACCTGGCACCTGCTGCCACCACAGCCACATTCTGTCACCCACTGCCACCTGCTGCCACCTCTGCCACCTCTGCCACCCACTGCCACATTCTGCCACCCACTGCCACCTCTGCCACCCACTGCCACATTCTGTCACCCACTGCCACATTCTGCCGCCTCTGCCACCTCTGCCACCCACTGCCACCCACTGCCACATTCTGCCACCCACTGCCACCTCTGCCACCCACTGCCACATTCTGTCACCCACTGCCACATTCTGCCACCTCTGCCACCTCTGCCACCCACTGCCACCCACTGCCACCTCTGCCACCCACTGCCACATTCTGTCACCCACTGCCACATTCTGCCACCTCTGCCACCCACTGCCACCCACTGCCACATTCTGTCACCCACTGCCACATTCTGCCACCTCTGCCACCCACTGCCACCCACTGCCACATTCTGTCACCCACTGCCACATTCTGCCACCTCTGCCACCCACTGCCACCCACTGCCACATTCTGTCACCCACTGCCACATTCTGCCGCCTCTGCCACCTCTGCCACCCACTGCCACATTCTGTTACCTCTGCCACCCACTGCCACATTCTGTCACCCACTGCCATCTGCTGCCACTCACTGCCACCCACTGCCACCTTTGCCACCACAGCCACATTCTGTCACCACTGCCACCCGCTGCCACCCAGTGTCCCCAGGCCCTGCCCGAGCTGCGGGTCCCCCCGGGGTGGCACCGCCCCCCGCCCCCGCCGCGTGCCCGTTGTCGCGGTGACAGCGGTGACAGCGGTGACAGCGGTGACACGGTGACAGCCCCGGGAGTGGGACGGAGCCGAGTCGCTCTCGGTGCTCCTCGGAGCTGCGCGGGGACAGCCACGGGGACACGGGGATGTGGGATTTGGGGGATTTGGGGGATTTGGGGGATTTGGGGGATTCGGGGAGTCAGGGGTTCTGGGGATCTGGGGATTCAGAGGATTTAGGGAATTCAGGGGATTTGGGGAACTCGGATTCAGAGGATTTAGGGAATTCAGGGGATTTGGGGAACTCGGGGGATTCAGGGGATTTGGGGATTTAGGGAGTCAGCGGTTCAGGGGATTCAGGGATTATGGGGAGTCAGGGGAGTCAGGGGATTTGGGGAACTCGAGGGATTTGGAGGATTCAGGGGATTCGGGGATTCAGGGGATTTGGGAGAGTCAGGGAATTCAGGGGATTTGGGGATTCAGGGATTTGGGGAAGTCGGGGGATTTGGCACTTTAGGGAGTCAGGGGATTTGGGGGATTTGGGGATTCGGGGATTTGGGGATTCAGCGATTTGGGGATTCAGGGATTTGGCGCTTTAGGGAGTCAGGGGATTTAGGGCATTCAAGGGATCCAGGAGATTCAGGGATCCTGGAGATTCAGGGGATTCAGGGACTTCAGGGGATTTGGGGAATTTGGGGGATTTGGAGGATTTGGGGATTTGGGGAGTCAGGGGTTCTGGGATTTGGGAAGTCAGGGATTTGGGGATTTGGGGATCTGGGGATTCAGGGGAGTCAGGGGATTTGGGGAACTCGAGGGATTCGGGGGATTCAGGGATTTCAGGGAATTCAGGGGTTCAGGGGCTTTGGGAAACTCGGGAAATTCAGGTGTTCAAGGGAGTCGAGGGATTCGGGGAGCTCAGGGGATTCAGGGAATTCGGGGAATTTGGGGAACTCAGAGGATTCAGGGAATTCCGGGAATTCCACCCACGGCTCCCCAGTGCATCCCACAGCTCCCGGTGGCCCTGGAGCCGCAGGAAAAGCCGGAGCAGCAAATCCCACCCGGGCACGGAGCAGGGACAGGAGGGGAGCGGAGCCCCTCCCGCTGCTCCCGGGGGATCCGAGGGGTTCGGGGGATTCGGGGGATTTGGGGAATCTGGGGGTTCAGGGGATTTGGGGATTCAGGGGATTCAGGGGATTCGAGGAATTCAGGGGAGTCAGGGGAGTCAGGGAAATTGGGGAATTTGGGATTTAGGGATTCAGGGAATTCAGGGGATTTGGGGGACTCAGGGGATTTGGGGATTTCAGGGGATTCAGGGGGGTCAGGGAATTCAAGGGAGTTAGGGAATTCAGGGAATTCGGGGAATTTGGGGAACTCAGGGGATTTGGGTATTCAGGGGACTCAGGGGACTCAGGGGACTCAGGGAAGAGGAGGAGAACCTCTCCCTGGCTCTGCCCATCCCAATTCCCCAATTATTCCTCAATTCTTCATCTCCCGAGCCAGGAGCGAGAGGCCCCCGAGCGCCGCAAGGAGCCTCCACCCCCCCCCCCCCGCTGTTCCCTGGAAAATCCCGGAGCAGAAATCCCAGAGATCCCACCCCGAACCCCATCCCGGAGCTCAATCCCACCCCGAATCCCATCCCGAATCCCATCCCGGAGCTCGGCCCCACCCCAAATCCCATCCCGGAGCTCAATCCCACCCCGAATCCCATCCCGGAGCTCAATCCCACCCCGAATCCCATCCCGGAGCTCAACCCCACCCCGAATCCCATCCCTGGGATGAGAATTCCCCTCTGGGACAGCGGGAGAGGGGAAGGGGAGCTCAGGCTGATCCCTGGAATGCAGCAGAGAAGGGAAGAGGAGCCTGGAATATTGGGAGAGGGGAAAAGGAGCTCAGGATCCTTCCCTGGAACACTGAAGGAGGAGAAAGGGAGCCCAGGCTGCTTCCCTGGAAACTGAGAGAGGAGAGGGGGAGTCCGAGCTGCTGCCTGGGAACGCTGGGAGAGGGAAAGGAGAGCCCAGGATGATCCAGGGAGCACTGGGAGAGGGAAAAGCAGCTCGGGCTGCATCCCTGGAACAAGGAAAGAGCCCAGGCTGATCCCTGGAACACTGAGGGATGGGAAAAGGAGCCCAAGATCCTTCCCCAGAACGTGGAAAGAGCCCAGGATCCTTCCCTGGAACAGCGAGAGATGGGAAAGGGAGCCCAGGCTGCTTCCCTGGAAACTGAAAGAGGAGAGGGGGAGTCCGAGCTGCTGCCTGGGAACGCTGGGAGAGGGAAAGGGAGCCTGGAAAGCTTCCCTGGAACATTGGGAGGCAGGAAAAGGAGCCCCAGGCTGATCCCTGGAACACCGAGGGAGGAGAAAGGGAAGCCCAGGCTGCTTCCCTGGAAACTGAGAGAGGGGAAAGGGGAGCTCCAGCTGCTCCCTCGGGATGCAGGAGAGGAGGGAAGAGCAGCCTGGGACAGAGAGAGATGGGGAAAGGAGCCCAGGCTGATCCCTGGAAACTGAGAGAGGAGAAAGGGAAGCTCGGGCTGCATCCCTGGAACAAGGAAAGAGCCCAGGCTGATCCCTGGAACACTGAGGGATGGGAAAAGGAGCCCAAGATCCTTCCCCAGAACGTGGAAAGAGCCCAGGATCCTTCCCTGGAACAGCGAGAGATGGGAAAGGGAGCCCAGGCTGCTTCCCTGGAAACTGAAAGAGGAGAGGGGGAGTCCGAGCTGCTGCCTGGGAACGCTGGGAGAGGGAAAGGGAGCCTGGAAAGCTTCCCTGGAACATTGGGAGGCAGGAAAAGGAGCCCCAGGCTGATCCCTGGAACACCGAGGGAGGAGAAAGGGAAGCCCAGGCTGCTTCCCTGGAAACTGAGAGAGGGGAAAGGGGAGCTCCAGCTGCTCCCTCGGGATGCAGGAGAGGAGGGAAGAGCAGCCTGGGACAGAGAGAGATGGGGAAAGGAGCCCAGGCTGATCCCTGGAAACTGAGAGAGGAGAAAGGGAAGCTCGGGCTGATCCCTGGAACATGGAAGGAGCTCAGGATCCTTCCCTGGAACACAGAGAGATGGGAAAGGGAGCCCAGGCTGCTTCCCTGGAAACTGAGAGAGGAGAGGGGGAGTCCGAGCTGCTGCCTGGGAACGCTGGGAGAGGGAAAGGGAGCCTGGAAAGCTTCCCTGGAACATTGGGAGATGGGAAAAGGAGCCCAGACTGATCCCTGGAACACCGAGGGAGGGGAAAGGGGAGCTCCAGCTGCTCCCTTGGGATGCAGGAGGGGAGGGAAGAGCAGCCTGGGACAGCGAGAGATGGGAAGGGGAGCTCAGGATGCGTCCGTGGAAAACTGGGAGAGGAGAAAAGGAGCCCAGGCTGATCCCTGGGACACTGAGAGATGGAAAAAGGAGCCTGGAAAGCTTCTCTGGCACAAAGAAAGAGCCCAGGATCCTTCCCTGGAACACTGAGAGAGCCCAGGCTGCTTCCCTGGAAACGGAGAGAGGAGAAGGGGAGTCCGAGCTGCTGCCTGGGAACGCTGGGAGAGGGGAAGCCAGGATGCTCCAGGGAGCACTGGGAGAGCCCAGGATGCTTCCCTGGAACATGGAAAGAGCCCAGGCTGATCACTGGGACACTGGGAGAGGGAAAAGGAGCCTGAGCTGCATCCCTGGAATGCAGGAGATGGGGAAAGGAGCCCAGGCTGCTTCCCTGGAGCACAGAGGGGAGCTCCAGCTGCTCCCTTGGGACGCAGGAGAGGAGGGAAGAGCAGCCTGGGACAGCGAGAGAGGGGAAGGGGAGCCCAGGATGCATCCATGGAACACTGGGAGATGGAAAAAGGAGCCCAGGCTGATCCCTGGAACACTGAGAGATGGAAAAAGGAGCCCAGGATCCTTTCCTGGAACAAGGAAAGAGCCCAGGCTGCTTCCCTGGAACCGAGGGAGGAGAGGGGGAGTCCGAGCTGCTGCCTGGGAACGCTGGGAGAGGGAAAGGAGAACCCAGGATGATCCCTGGGACATGGAAAGAGCCCAGGATCCTTCCCTGGAACACAGAGAGATGGAAAAGGAGCTCCAGGCTGCATCCCTGGAATTCGGGAGAGGGAAAAGGAGCCCAGGCTGATCCCTGGAACATTGAGAGATGGGAAAAGGAGCCTGGAAAGCTTCCCTGGAACAAGGAAAGAGCTCAGGATCCTTCCCTGGGGCATGGAAAGAACCCAGAATCCTTCTCTAGAACATGGAAAGAGCCCAGGCTGCTTCCCTGGAAACTGAGAGAGGAGAGGGGGAGTCCGAGCTGCTGCCTGGGAACGCTGGGAGAGGGAAAGGGAGCCTGGAAAGCTTCTCTGGAACACTGAGGGATGGGAAACGGAGCCCAGGCTGATCCCTGGGATGCAGGGGGATGGGAAAGGGAGCCCCAGGCTGCTTCCGAGGAACACTGAGGGAGGGGGAAAAGAGCCCGGACTGATCCCTGGAACACAGAAAGCTCCCAGGCTGATCCCTGAGACACCGAGGGAGGAGGAGAAAGGGAAGCCCAGGCTTCCTCCCCGGAACACCGAGAGAGGGGAAAGGGGAGCTCCAGCTGCTCCCTTGGGATGCAGGAGAGGAGGGAAGAGCAGCCTGGGACAGCGAGAGAGGGGAAGGGGAGCTCAGGATGCGTCCATGGAAAACTGGGAGAGGAGAAAAGGAGCCCAGGCTGATCCCTGGAACACTGAGAGATGGAAAAAGGAGCCTGGAAAGCTTCTCTGGCACAAAGAAAGAGCCCAGGATCCTTCCCTGGAACACTGAGAGAGCCCAGGCTGCTTCCCTGGAAACTGAGAGAGGAGAAGGGGAGTCCGAGCTGCTGCCTGGGAACGCTGGGAGAGGGAAAGCCAGGATGCTCCAGGGAACACTGGGAGAGCCCAGGATGCTTCCCTGGAACATGGAAAGAGCCCAGGCTGATCACTGGGACACTGGGAGAGGGAAAAGGAGCCTGAGCTGCATCCCTGGAATGCAGGAGATGGGGAAAGGAGCCCAGGCTGCTTCCCTGGAGCACAGAGGGGAGCTCCAGCTGCTCCCTTGGGACGCAGGAGAGGAGGGAAGAGCAGCCTGGGACAGCGAGAGAGGGGAAGGGGAGCCCAGGATGCATCCATGGAACACTGGGAGATGGAAAAAGGAGCCCAGGATCCTTTCCTGGAACAAGGAAAGAGCCCAGGCTGCTTCCCTGAACCGAGGGAGGAGAGGGGGAGTCCGAGCTGCTGCCTGGGAACGCTGGGAGAGGGAAAGGAGAACCCAGGATGATCCCTGGAGCATGGAAAGAGCCCAGGATCCTTCCCTGGAACACAGAGAGATGGAAAAGGAGCCCCGGGCTGCATCCCTGGAATTCGGGAGAGGGAAAAGGAGCCCAGGCTGATCCCTGGAACATTGAGAGATGGGAAAAGGAGCCTGGAAAGCTTCCCTGGAACAAGGAAAGAGCTCAGGATCCTTCCCTGGAGCATGGAAAGAACCCAGAATCCTTCTCTAGAACATGGAAAGGGCTCAGGCTGCTTCCCTGGAAACTGAAAGAGGAGAGGGGGAGTCCGAGCTGCTGCCTGGGAACGCTGGGAGAGGGAAAGGGAGCCTGGAAAGCTTCCATGGAACATTGGGAGATGGGAAAAAGAGCCCAGGTTGATCCCTGGAGCATTGAGAGACAGGAAAAGGAGCCCGGGCTACATCCCTGGAATGCAAGAGATGGGAAAAGAAGCTCCCTGGAGCACTGAAAGATGGGAAAAGGAGCCCGGGAGGAATTCGGGAGATGGGAAAAGGAGCCCCGGGCTGCATCTCCAGAATTTGGGAGGTGGGAAAAGGAGCCTGGAAAGCTTCCCTGGAATGCAGGAGATGGGAAAAGGAGCCCCGGGCTGCATCTCTGGAATTCAGGAGCTGGAAAAGCAGCCTGAGCTGCATCCCTAGAATTTGGGAGATGGGAAAAGGAGCCCCAGGCTGCGTCTCTGGAATGCAGGAGGAGGGAAAAGGAGCCCAGGATCCTTCCCTGGAGCATTGAGAGGTGGGAAAAGGAGCCCCAGGCTAATCCCTGGAATTCGGGAGAGGGAAAAGGAGCCCGGGCTGATCCCTGGAGCACTGAGAGATGGGAAAAAGAGCCCGGGATGAATTCAGGAGATGGGAAAAGGAGCCTGAGCTGCATCCCGGGAATTCGGGAGATGGGAAAAGGAGCCCCAGGCTGCGTCCTTGGAATTCGGGAGATGGGAAAAGGAGCCCGGGCTGATCCCTGGAGCATTGAGAGATGGGAAAAGGAGCTCCAGGCTGCATCCCGGGAATTCAGGAGCTGGAAAAGCAGCCCGGTCCCCCCCCCCCCCTCCCCCGGCCGTGCCCTCCCCCACCCGTGTCCCCTCCCCGCACTCCGCACGTGCCTCGCCACCCGCGCGGGGGAGGCAGCGCTGGGAATTTTTTTTCGGGGCTGGAAATCTGGGCAGAACCCCCGGGCTGCGCCAGGGCTCGGGGATGGGTTTGGGGCGGTTTTGGGGCGGTTTTGGGGCGCTTTTGGGGTGGTTTGGGGGCGGTTTTGGGGCGGTTTTGGGGTCCTCTCCCCTGCCCAGAGCACGAGCGAACGGCGCAGCACCCGACACGGGCGGCTCGGGGCAGAATTCCCGCAGGATCCAGGATATTTTCGGGAATTCTCCATCGCTTGGGATATTTCGGGCTGACGGGCCACAAAAAAAAAAACAAAACAAAACCCAAAAAAACCCCCCGAAATCAGCCAGGGCCGGTCTGGGAGAGTGAAAATCCCTGCTCAGGGATCAGGATGAGCTCTCAACTCCCTTCCCCCCGAAAACCATCGCAGGAAAATCCTCCGGGAATTAAAAAAAAAAAAAAAAAAAAACCAAAAAAACCCTCCCCGATGCCTTTTTTGGTTGGGTTTTTTTCTTTTTTTTTTTTAATTTTTTTTGGCCGGGCCCAGGTGCAGAAAGCGCAGGGAGTTACGTAAGAGCAGCTCCGGGGAGGGAATTTTGGGAGGAATTTTGGGGATTTTTGCCTCCATCACCCCACGGGTCACTCCCGCGGGACAGAAGTTTTTTTGTCCGGGAAGTTTATCCAGGGGGAAAATCATCCAGGGGGGAGCAGGGCAGAGCAGGGAGGGGGAAAATTCACTTTTCCAGCATCGGGAGAGGGGGGGGAATCAGCAGCTGAGGGTCAGAAAGGAGCACAAACCCCCCAAAAATCCCCAAAAATCCCCAAAAATCCCCAAAAATCTCATAAATCCGGGGTGTCCTGAGCGCAGGGAACAGCTCCCGCCGCAGCCCGGCCGGACAGAACTCCCCGCACAACTCCGGCTCCCTCCCACACCCCCCGAATTCAGCGTTTGGAGGTGAATTTTTAGGGGAAAATCCCCTCGATTCTGCCCAAACCGCAACGGGGGGGGGGGGGAGCGGCCAAAGCAACAGCGGGGCTGGGGCAAAACCCGCGCGGGGCTCGGCGAGGGGAGAATCCCCTGCTCCCCCAAAAATTAAAAAAAATTAAAAATTTTTTTAAAAAATTTAAAAAATTTTAAAAAATTAAAATATTTTAAAAATTAAAAAGTAAAAATAAAAAAATCTAAAAATATAGAAAAATAATTAAAAAAATAAAAATTAAAAATATAAAAAAATTAAAAATTTTAAAAAATTTTAAAAATAAAAATAAATAAATAAATAAAAATCCTCGGCTCCGTCTCTCCACCACCAACCCCCCCACCCCGAGCACGCCCCGTTCCTTCCTGGCTTTTTTTTTTTTTTTTTTTTTCTCTCCCCCGGAACAGCCGCGGATCAGCTCCAGCCCACGCTGCTCTGGAGCTTCGGCCTCCAGCCACCCCCGAGCGCACCCACCCACCCCACCCACGCGGGGACACCCACGGGTGCCTCCCACTCCTCCTCCTCCTCACTCCTCCTCCCCGGTGTTTTTTCCCCGTTACCTGCGGGGCTGCGGGCGGCCCGGGGCAGCATCGCCGCGGCGGCCGCCGAGCGGCGGGAGCGCAGCGGGGCGGGGGCGGCGGCGGCGGAGGGAACGAGCGGAGCCGGGCGGGGAGAGGCAGCGAGCGGCGCGCACGGCGGAGCCCCCGCCCGCCGCCTCGGCCCCCGCCGCCGCCGACAGCGGGGATGGGGGATTTTTTTTTTTTTTTTTTTTTTTTTTTTTTTTTTTTTTTTTAGGCGAGTTGGCATGGCAACGGGCAGCCCGGTGCGCGCGGAAGGGGCGGGAGCACCGGCGAGAAAAAAAAAAACTTCGGGGGGTTCTCCGGTTCTCCGGTTGTTTCTTTCCACCCCCTCCGCGCTCCCCAAGCCGAGATGGGGGTTGGTGTTGTCCCCTTGGATGGGGTTGCCCCCTCCGGTTGTTTCCCCACCGGTTTCTCACGGTCCCGGTCCCGGTTCGGTGCTCCCCGAACCTTGAAAAGCTCCGGGGTTGAACCGCCCGGTGACCGCGGGGGCACCGCCCCGAGCGCTGCCGGTGCTGCCGGGACCGAACCGGACCCGCCCTGAGGCGGCTCGGGGCCGGTACCTGGATCGGTGTCCCGGCTCGCTCGGTGTCCCTGCCCGGTGTCACCGTTCGGTGTCCCTGCCCGGTGTCCCGGCTCGGTGTCCCTGCCCGGTGTCCCTGCCCGGTGTCACCGTTCGGTGACCCTGCCCGGTGTCCCTGCCCGGTGTCCCGGCTCGGTGTCCCGGCTCGGGGCCGGTACCTGGCTCGGTGTCCCCGCTCGGTGTCACCGTTCGGTGTCCCTGCCCGGTGTCCCTGCCCGGTGTCCCAGTTCGGTGCCGGTACCTGGCCCGGTGTCCCGGCTCGGTCGGTGTCCCGGCTCGGTGTCCCGGTTCGCTCGGTGTCCCCGCTCGGTGTCCCGGCTCGGTGTCCCCGCTCGGTGTCCCGGCTCCGCCGCTGGCGCCGCGGGCTCCGATCCCGCAGGAAACTCCCGGCCCCGCTGGCGCAGCTCGGCCCCTTTCCTGCCAGGAAGGGACACCCGGGCCCGCCGGGCCACCGCCCCCCCGGCCGCGTCCTGCCCGGCCCGCGGGGACAGCCCGGGGGACACGGGGGGACAGCCCGGGGGACCTGCGGGGACAGCCCGGGGGACACGGGGGGACAGCCGGGGGGACACGGGGGGACAGCCCGGGGGACAGAGGGGCACAGAGGGGCACGGGGGGCACAGGTGACTGCAGGTGACAGAGGGGATGTGGCGTGTCCAGCTCTGGGGTCAGCCCCAGATTTGGGGTCAGCCCCAGCTCTGGGCTCAGCCCCAGCTCTGGGGTCAGTCCCGGGTTTGGGGTCAGCCCAGCTCTGGGGTCAGTCCCTGATTTGGGGTCAGCCCCGGATTTGGGGTCAGTCCCAGCTCTGGGGTCAGTCCCAGCTCTGGGGTCAGCCCAGCTCTGGGGTCAGTCCCTGATTTGGGGTCAGCCCCGGATTTGGGGTCAGTCCCAGCTCTGGGGTCAGTCCCAGCTCTGGGGTCAGCCCCAGCTCTGGGGTCAGCCCCGGATTTGGGGTCAGTCCCTGATTTGGGGTCAGCCCAGCTCTGGGGTCAGCCCCAGCTCTGGGGTCAGTCCCGGATTTGGGGTCAGCCCAGCTCTGGGGTCAGCCCCAGCTCTGGGGTCAGTCCCGGATTTGGGGTCAGCCCAGCTCTGGAGTCAGCCCCAGCTCTGGGGTCAGTCCCGGATTTGGGGTCAGCCCCAGATTTGGGGTCAGCCCCAGCTCTGGGGTCAGTCCCGGATTTGGGGTCAGTCCCGGGTTTGGGGTCAGTCCCGGATTTGGGGTCAGTCCCGGATTTGGGGTCAGCCCCGGATTTGGGGTCAGCCCCGGATTTGGGGTCAGCCCCAGCTCTGGGGTCAGTCCCGGGTTTGGGGTCAGTCCCTGATTTGGGGTCAGTCCCGGGTTTGGGTTCAGTCCCGGATTTGGGGTCAGCTCCAGCTCCGGACGCGCGGCCCGGCGCTATCGGGAGCACAGGAAACACCTTGGTGGGACCGGGATTGTCCCTTCCTGCGGGAGCGGGGCGGGGACAGAGCGGGACCGGGGACACTCCGGCAGCACGGCCCGGACACACGGACACGGGGACGGAGGGACACGGGCACACACAGGGGGACAGAGGGACAGGGAGACAGACACAAGGACACCGAGAAGAGGGACAATAGGGGGACACAGGGACAGGGGGACAGAGGGACATAGGGACAGAAGGACACAGGGACAGGGGGACAGGGACAGAAGGACACAGGGACACACAGGGGGACACAGGGATACTGGGACGGGGGGACACAGAGGGACACAGGGACACAAGGACAGAAGGACACAGGGACAGAAGGACAGAGGGACACAGGGACAGGAGGACACAGAGGGACACAGGGACAGGCGGCGCCCCGGCTGTGGCACCGCCCTGGGCGGGCTCGGCCAGGGGACACCATCGGGCAGTGCCAGAGCTGGGCGGGGACAAGGGGACAGAAGGGGACAAAGGGCACAGCTCCTGCCGGGCACAGGGGCCACGTCACCCTCGCCACGGAGGGAGGGACTGCCAGCCCTGGGTGTCCCCTGGGTGTCCCCTGGTCCCCTCCTGCTGCCCTCCTTGGTTGTCCCCCCCCGGGTGTCCCCATCCCCCCTTTTCCTGTCCCCCCGGGTGTCCCCAGACCCGGCCACCTGCGTCCCCTGGATGTCCCCATCCCCTTTTCCTGTCCCCTGGATGTCCCCATCCCCCCCTTTTCCTGTCCCCCCCCCCCCCCCGATGTCCCCGTTCCCTTTTCCTGCCCTCTCCGATGTCCCCAAGGCTGCCCCGCTGTGTCCCTCCAGCTGTCCCCTCACGTGTCCCCACAGCCCCTTTTCCTGCCCCCCCCCCCTCGGTGTCCCTGTCACCCCCCATGTCCCCACGCGTGTCCCTGTCCCCTTTACCCTGTCCCCATGTGTGTCCCTGTCACCCCCTCCGTGTCCCCACGCGTGTCCCCGTCCCCCCTCGCGTGTCCCCACGCGTGCCAGGCCCGGTGACACCGCGGGAGCTCGGGCCGTGTGACAAAGCCACCCAGGGCTGTGCCACCCCCTCCCTGCTGCCACCGCCCCGCAGCTGTCCCCGCTTTGTCACCGGAGCTGTCCCCCGGGACACGGGGACAGAGGGACATGGACAGAGGGACACGGGGGGACAGAAGGACACGGGGACACAGGGACATGGAGAAGAGGGACATAGGGGGACACAGGGACAGGGGGACATGGGAGCAGAGGGACAGAGGGACACGGGGACACAGGGAGAGACAGACACAGGGCAGAGGAGCAGTGGGATACAGGGACAGAAGGACACGGGGACATGGGGACAGAGGGACATGGGGGAACATAGGGACATGGGGGGACAGAGGGACAGAGGGACACGGGGGACATGGGGGACAGAGAGACACCAGAGACAGAGGGACACGGGGACACGAGGGAGACAGGGACACAGGGACAGAGGGACACGGGGGACAGAGGGACAGAGAGACGCAGGGGACAGAGGGACACGGGGGACAGAGGGACACTGGGGACAGAGGGACGCGGGGGACAGAGGGACACTGGGGACAGAGGGACGCGGGGGACAGAGGGACACGGGGGACAGAGGGGACAGAGGGACGCAGGGGACAGAGGGACAAAGGGACATGGGGGACAGAGGGACAGAGAGACACAAGGGACAGAGGGACAAAGGGAAACAAGGGACACAGGGACAGAGGGACATGTCCATCCCTGGGATTCGTGTCCCCGCTGTCACCCCATGTCCCCATTGTCACCTCCCGGCCCAGGGCCGTTGTCCCGGGTTTGTCCCTGGGCCCGGTTCGGATCCGGCCGCTCCCTGTGGGGTTTTTTTCTCGGGATTCTCTTACCGAACTTCCCGGATTTCCTGCGGGGGAGGCCCCGAACGCCGGGAGCGCCCCGAGGGGCCGGGACAGCCCCAGTGACCCCACAGTGACCACTGGGATTGCTGGGAACCAATCCTGGGATGGGGAGGGAAACGGGAATGGGGTGGGGATGGGATGGAATGGGGAATGGAATGGGGTGGGATATGGAATAGGATGGGGATGGGATGGGGAATGGGGTGGGGAATGGGGTGGGAATGGGGAATAGGATCGGGATTGGGATCAGGAATGGGATTGGAATGGGGTGGGAATGGGATCAGGGGATGGGGTGGGATGGGATGGGAACGGGGAATGGGATGGGAATGGGGAATGGGATTGGGAACAGGATGGGGAATGGGGTGGGATGGGATCAGGGGATGGGGAATGGGGAACGGGATCAGGATCGGGATCAGGAATGGGATGGGGAACAGGATGGGAATGGAATGGGGATGGAGATGGGGTGGGGAACGGGAATGGGGTGGGAATGGGGAATGGGATCAGGATCGGGAACAGGTTGGGGAATGGGGTGGAGAATGGGAACAGGATCAGGAACAGGAATGGGATCAGGAATGGGATTGGGAACAGGGTGGGGAATGGGACTGGGAACAGGATTGGGAATGGGATCAGAGTCGGGATCAGGGCTGGGATCCAGGAAAGATCCAGGCAGAGTCCGGGCAGGGTTTGGGACAGGGTTTGGTCAGAACCTGGGAAAGACCCAGGCAGGGTCTGGAAAAGGCTCGGGCAGGATCTGGAAAAAAATCCAGGGAGGGTCCAGGCAGGGTCTGGGAAAGATCCGGGAAGGGTCGGGGAAGGATCCCGGCAGGATCCGGGAAGGATCTGGGATGGATCCCGGCAGGATCCCGGCAGGATCCCGGCAGGATCTGGGATGGATCCCGGCAGGATCCCGGCAGGATTCGGGATGGATCCCGGCAGGATCCGGGGTGGATCCCGGCAGGATCCCGGCAGGATCCCAGCAGGATCCGGGAAGCATCTGGGATGGATCCCGGCAGGATCCCAGCAGGATCCCAGCAGGATCCCGGCAGGATCCGGGAAGCATCTGGGATGGATCCCGGCAGGATCCCGGCAGGATCTGGGATGGATCCCGGCAGGATCTGGGATGGATCCCGGCAGGATCCCGGCAGGCTGTGCTCCGCAGCTGCCCCCGCCCGCGGGGCTGTCCCGCGCTGTCCCCACGCGGGTGGCGGCCCCGGCAGCGACACCGGCGGTGACAGAGCCGCTGTCCCTGCACTGCCAGCCCCGCACTGCCCTGCGCCCCGGGATGACCCAGAAATCCCGGGATAACCCCAGCCAGCCCGGATAACCCAGCCAGTCGCTCCCAGAAATCCCAAGATAACCCCGAAATCCCGGGATAACCCATCCACCACACCCCTAAAATCCCAGGATAACCCATAAATCCCGGGATAACCACACCCAGCTGGAATAACCCCACCCAGCCGCACCCCTAAATCCCAGGACAACCCCATCCAGCCATACTCCTAAATCCTGGGATAACCCCACCCAGCCAGGATAACCCATAAATCCTGGGATAACCCAATCCAGCTGGGATAAACCCATCCAGCTGCTCCCCATAAATCCCGGGATAGTTCCACCCACCTGGGATAACCCAGTCAGCCACACCCATAAATCCCAGGATAACCCCATCCAGCTGCACCCACAAATCCCGGGATAACCCATAAATCCTGGGATAACCAAAACTCAAAAAAAAAAACCAAAAACCAACCCCCCCACCCCCCCAAAAAAACCAAGACCACTCAAAAAAATTACACTCAAAAAATCCATTCATAAAAAATTACACTCAAAAAAATACACTGAAAATAAATTACACTAAAAAAATTAGACTCAAAAAAACTACACTCAAAATACGCATTTTAAAAAATTCACTCAAAAAATTCACTCAAAAAATTCACTCAAAAAAAATGCACTCAAAAAACCCTCAAAAAATACACTCAAAAAATACACATAAAGAATTACACAAAAAAATCACTCAAAAAAATTACACTCAAAAAAAAAATTACACCCAAAAAAGTTACACCCAAAAAAATTACACTCAAAATAAATTCATTTTTATTTTTATTTTTATTTTTATTTTTATTTTTATTTTTATTTTTACTTTTATTTTTATTTTATTTTTATTTTTATTTATTTTTATTTTTATTTTTATTTTTATTTTTATTTTATTATTTTAAAACGCCATAAAGTATCACCAGGAACACAAGAAAAAAAAAAAAAGGAAAGAAAGGAAAAAAGAAAAAAAAAGAAAACAAAAGAAAAATGAAAAAAAAAGAAAAAAGAAAAAATAAAGAAAAGAAAAAATAAAAGAAAAAAGGAAAAAAGGAAAAAAAGGAAAAAGGGAAAAAAGGGGAAAAGGGAAAAAAAAAAGGAAAAAAAAGGAAAAGGAAAAGGAAAAGGAAAAGAGAAAAGAAATTCCTGTCACTCTCGGAGTGTCCCCGGTGCCACCCCCGGCGGCAGCGCCAGGCGCAGATGGAGCGCGGCAGACGCCGTCTGTGGGATTTCTGTGGGATTTCTGTGGGATTTCTGTGGGAAATGCTGCCGGGAAGAGGCTCGGGGACATCCCGGAGCCATCTGTCACCTGCGGCCGGGCCGGAACAGCCCCCGGCCCCGCTGAGCGAGCCCGGAGAGGGGCAGGGAGGGGTTTGGGGGCAGCCCCACAGGGACACAAATCTTTGGGGTCAGAGGTGACACTGGCGCTGCCCCACAGGGACACAAATCTTTGGGGTCAGGAGCAGAGGTGACACCGGCACTGCCCCACAGGGACACAAATCTCTGGGGTCACAGGTGACACTGGCACTGTCCCTGAGGGGACAAAAATCTCTGGGATCAGGAGCAGAGGTGACACCGGCGCTGTCCCCCAGGGTCACCCCCCCCGTGCCCCGACCCCTCCCCGCCGCTGCCGCCCCCGATCCCCGGGAGCTGCGGCCGCCCCGTCCCCGGCAGCGCCCGGGCCCGGCGGGAGGTGGCCCTGCCCTCGGCACGGGTGGCACCGGCGGGAGGTGGCCCTGCCCGCGGCACGGGTGGCACCGGCGGGAGGTGGCCCTGCCCGCGGCACGGGTGGCACCGGCGGGAGGTGGCCCTGCCCGCGGCACGGGTGGCACCGCGCCGTCGCTAAGGTCCCTGCCCGCCCCACCATTCCAGGGTTCCAGGGCTCTGTGGCCGCCCCTCTGTGACATCAGCGCGGTGGCACCAGAGGTGACAGCTCTGCCCTGGCTCTGCCACCTGCGCTGGCACCGATGGCTTTGCTGTGGCTGCTCGTCCTGCTGGCCCTGGCCGGGCCCGTGGGGGGCACCTGGGACAGCTGCAGGTCGGTGTCCCCAGGGGCTCGGGGACACTCGGGGCTGCCCCCGGGGCTCCCTGTCCCTGCTGTCCCCGCTGTCCCCCAGCAGGGCACTGATGGCTTTGTGCTTCCAGAGGTTCCTGCGGGCTCCGTCCCATGGCCTTCGACCACAGCTCCGTGGTTCCCGAATATTCCCCGGACGATGACTACAACCCCTTGGATTCCTCCGAGGGCACCTCGCGGGACTCGGGGAGCAGCCGGGTGCACCCCGGGGCCTGGCCCGGTGTCATCAGCATCCAGGCCACCCTGGAGAACGGCACCTGGCACATGTGCTCGGGGGCACTCATCCACCCCCAGTGGGTGGTGACGGTGGCCCAGTGCTTCTTCAAGTCTGGGTAAGGAGGAGAAGGGGCAGGGATGTCCCCCCAGCAAGGTCAGGGGTGTCCCCTCAGCACAGGGATGTCCTCAGTGCAGGAAGGGAATTGTGCTGCTGCATCCCGTGGCTCTGCTCCCTCACTCCTTTGTCTCCTGCTCCCCAGGGACATCTCCAGGTGGGAGGTGGTGATCGGGGCCACCGACCTGAGCCAGCCCGGCCCCGAGGCCGAGCTGCGCCACATCCAGAACCTGGTGGTGCACAAATATTACGAGCCCGCCACGGCCAGGAACAACATCGCCCTGGTGGAGCTGGATCAGCCCGTGGAGTGCAGCGACTACATCCAGCTGGGCTGCGTGCCCGACAGCTCCCTGGCGGTGGCCGAGCTGAAAACCTGCTACATCGCGGGCTGGAGAGCCACCCCGGACAGCGGTCAGTGCCCGCAGGGCCGCGGGGCCCGGCCCGGCTCCGGGCACACGGAGCAGAGGCGGGCCCGGGCCGAGCCCCCGGCCCCGGGCAGGGCCAGGGCGGGACGGGGGCTGTGCCCGGAGGGGCCCGGCCCGGCCCCGGCCCGGGGGCTCGGCCCCGCGGGGCCCCCGAGGGAGGCGCCGGCCGCTCAGTGCCCTCTGTGCCCGCAGCTCCCGGCCCGCGCCTGGTGCTGCAGGAGGCCAAGGTGCGGCTGATCGACGTCCAGCTCTGCAACAGCAGCCGCTGGTACGGGGGGGCCGTGCACCCCCAGGACCTGTGCGCGGGGTACCCGCGGGGCGGCATCGACACCTGCCAGGTGCGGGGCTGGGCACGGGGCCTGGGGGCACAGGGAGCGCTGAGCGACACACGGGGAGCCCCTCAGAGCCCTCAGCCCCACACAGGGTACCATGGAATCCCCTCGGAGCCCTCAGCCCCACACAGGGTACCATGGAATCCCCTCAGAGCCCTCAGCCCCACACAGGGTAACATGAAATCTCCTCAGAGCCCTCAGCCCCACACAGGGTACCATGGAATCCCCTCAGAGCCCTCAGCCCCACACAGGGTACCATGGAATCCCCTCAGAGCCCTCAGCCCCACACACGGCCCCGGGGAGCCCCTCAGAGCCCTCAGCCCCACACAGGGTACCATGAAATCCCCTCAGAGCCCTCAGCCCCACACACGGCCCCATGAAATCCCCTCAGCCCCACACAGGGTACCATGAAATCCCCTCAGCCTCACACATGGCCCCATGAAATCCCCTCAGAGCCCTCAGCCCCACACAGGGTACCATGAAATCCCCTCAGAGCCCTCAGCCCCACACACGGCCCCATGAAATCCCCTCAGAGCCCTCAGCCCCACACTCAGCCCCATGAAATCCCCTCAGCCCCAGCACAGGGACCCCTCAGCCCCAAACCGACCCTGGTACCCCCTGGGCCTGACCCGCTGCCCTCACAGCCATGGGGCCCCACCCCGGCCGGTGTCCCTTCCCCACCCCAGTGTCCCTTCCCCACCCCAGTGTCCCTTCCCCACCCCGGTGTCCCTGCCCAGTGTCCCCTTGTCCCCAAGGCCTGGCACTGTCCCCACAGAGCCCCCTTGGTGCCCCCAGCAGCCCCAGTGTGAATCTCCTGGGATGTCCCTTCCCTGCCCCTCCCTGCTCCCCCTGCAGAGCCCCCCCTGCCCCAGCCCCATCCAGCCCCCGAGCGGAGCCTTTCCCTGAGCATCCAGCCGGGAATGCAGCTCGGGGGGGCCGGGCACGGGCAGGGCCGGGCTGGCAGCAGCCCCTGACCCCTCTCTCCTGTCGCAGGGGGACAGCGGGGGTCCCCTGGTCTGCAAGGACAACGTTGGTGACTACTTCTGGCTGGTGGGACTGACCAGCTGGGGCAGGGGCTGTGCCGGGGGCAAGCGCCCCGGGGTGTTCACCTCCATCCAGCCTTTCCACACGTGGATCCGGGTCCAGCTGGGGTTGCTCCCACCAGAAGCTGATGTTCCTCCACCAGAGCCCTTCCCAACCCCGGCTCCGGAGCCAGAGGAAGAGCCAGAGCCGGACTTGAGCGACCTGGAGGAGTCGGAGGGTCACAAGGGCATTACATACCAACAACAGATCCTGGGGCAATTCCTGAAGCTCCTGCTGGAGCTCCTGCAGTTCCTGAAGGGAGATGAAGCCTGAGCAGCGGGATGAGCTGAGCCAGTTCTGAAAAGGATTCATTCCCTGCTGGGGCCGTGACGGGGGTGCCAAAGGCCGCCCCGGTGCCCAGCGCTGCCGTGCCCTGCCCACGCTGACCCCTGCGCCCACCCCGGTGGTGAATCCAGCTGTGCTTGAGTTAGAGTTGTAATTAGCGTTGTAATTAGAGTTGTTCCTGTTCCCAGTTATCCGCGTTGTGCAGTTCAGTCTCCTGGGAAAAACAAGGAGGGGACGATTTGGGGAGAAAAGGAGCGGGGTTGGCTCCTGGTTTGGGGACAGCAGAGGGACAGGCGGTGACACCCTGAGGCCATTCCCTGCCATGTCCATTCCCAGCTACCCCGTCCTGGCACCTCGGGACTACAACTCCCAGCACGCCCCGCGGCGGTCGTGCTCATCACATGAGCGGCTCGGCCACTGCCGGGACCGCCCCGGGGACACCCGGGGACAGCACCGGGACACCGGGGGGACAGCGGCGGGACACGCGGTGACACCGTAAGGCCCTCCCTGCGATGGTCATTCCCAGCTACGCCCTCTTGGCACTTCGGGACTACAACTCCCAGCACGCCCCGCGGCGGCCATGCGCTTCATGGTCCCACTGCCGGGACCGCCCCGGGACCGCGGCGGCGACACCCGGGAACAGCACCGGGAGACCGCGGGGACAGCAGCGGGACACGCGGTGACACCGTGAGGCCATTCCCTGCCATGTCCATTCCCAGCTACCCCGTCCCGACACCTCGGGACTACAACTCCCAGCACGCCCTGCGGCGGCCATGCGCCTCATGGTCCCGCTGCCGGGACCGCCCCGGGACCGCGGCGGCGACACCCGGGGACAGCACCGGGACACGGCGGTGACACCGTGAGGCCATTCCCTGCCATGTCCGTTCCCAGCTACCCCGTCCTGACACCTCGGGACTACAACTCCCAGCACGCCTTGCGCATCACGTGAGCGTCTCGGCCACTGCCGGGACCGCCCCGGGACCGCGGCGGCGACACCCGGGGACAGCCCCGGGACCGGCGGTGACACCGTGAGGGCAGCGCCATGGGGCGGCAGGGCCCGCACCGCCCCCGGCTGCCGCTGCTGCCGCTGCTGCCGCTGCTGCTGCCGCCCGCGCTGGCCGCCGCCGCCCTGCCCAACTTCGTGCTGGTGCTGGCGGACGATCTGGGCTTCGGGGACCTGGGCAGCTACGGGCACCCCTCGTCCGCCACGCCGCACCTGGACCGGCTGGCGGCCCGCGGGCTGCGCTTCACCGACTTCTACAGCAGCGCCGCCGTCTGCAGCCCGGCCCGGTACGGCCCGGGGCCAGCCGGGGTACACGGGCGGGGGGGGGAACTGAGGGACCCGGGATAGAGGGGCGGGGACTGTCAGTGCTGTCCCGGGATAAACGGGCGGGGGTGGAACTGAGGGACTCGGGAGGGGTGGGGCGACAAACTTGCCGTATCCCGGGATAGACGGGGAAATAAACCCGCGGTGTCCCGGGATAAATGGAGAGTGATGGACCCACTGTGTCCTGGGATAAGCAGACGGGGGAATAAACCCGCGGTGTCCCGGGATAAAGGGGGAAATAAACCCGCGGTACCCCGGGATAGACTGTCGGTGCTGTCCCGGGATAAAGGGGCTGTGCTGTCCCTGCCTGTCCCGTGTCCCAGGATAAAGGGGCGGTGCTGTCCCGGGATAGACGGTCGGTGCTGTCCCGGGACAAAGGCTCGGTGCTGTCCCGGGACAGAGGCTCGGCGCTGTCCCGGGATAAAGGCTCGGCGCTGTCCCGGGATAAAGGCTCGGCGCTGTCCCGGGACAAAGGCTCCGTGCTCTCCCGGGATAAAGGGGCGGTGCTGTCCCGGGATGGACTGTCAGTGCTGTCCCGGGACAAAGGGGCGGGGGTGGAACTGAGGGACCTGGGAGGGACGGGGGTACAAACTTGCCGTGTCCCAGGATAAACGGGGAAATAAACCCGCGGTGCCCCGGGATAGACTGGCGGTGCCGTCCCGGGATAAAGGCTCGGTGCTGTCCCGGGATAAAGGGGCGGTGTTGTCCCGGGACAAAGGCTCGGTGCTGTCCTGGGATAAAGGGGCGATGCTGACCCGGGATAAAGGCTCGGTGCTATCCCGGGATAAAGGGGCGGTGCTGCCCCGGGATAAAGGGGCGATGCTGACCCGGGATAAAGGGGCGGCGCTGTCCCAGGATAAAGGCTCGGCACTGTCCCGGGACAAAGGCTCGGTGCTGTCCTGGGATAAAGGGGCGGTGCTGTCTCCGCCTGTCGCGTGTCCCGTGATAAAGGGGCGGCGTTGTCCCGGGATAAAGAGGCGGCGCTGTCCCAGGATAGACTGTCGGCACTATCCCGGGATAAAGGCTCGGCGCTGTCCCGGGACAGACTGTCGGCGCTGTCCCGGGATAAAGGCTCGATGCTGTCCCGGGATAAAGGCTCGGTGCTGTGCCGGGATAAAGGGGTGGTGCTGTCCCGGGACAAAGGCTCGACACTATCCCGGGACAAAGGCTCGGTGCTGACCCCCCGTGTCCCGCAGGGCCGCGCTGCTGACCGGGCGGCTGCCGGTGCGCTCCGGGGTCTATCCCGGGGTGTTCTACCCCGGCTCCCGGGGCGGGCTCCCGCTGGCCGAGGTGACGCTGGCCGAGGTGCTGCGGGCGCGGGGCTACGCCACGGCCATGGTGGGCAAGTGGCACCTGGGCTACGGCGCCAACGGCTCCTTCCTGCCCCTGCAGCAGGGCTTCCAGCACTTCCTGGGGGTGCCCTACTCCCACGACCAGGTGAGAGGGGACAGGGGTGAGGGACAGGGGTGGGACAGCCCCTAAATGTCACCTGGGGATTGGGGCAGGGGTGGGACAGCCCCTAAATGTCACCCGGGGTTTGGGGCGGGAGTGTGGCAGCCCCTAAATGTCACCTGGGGTTTGGGGCGGGGGTGTGACAGCCCCCAAATGTCACCTGGAGTTTGGGGCAGGAGTGGGACAGCCCCTAAATGTCCCCAAGGCTTTGGGCTGGCACCCCCTAAATGTCCCAAAGGTTTGGGTCAGGAGTTTGAGACTGCCCAAATGTCCCCCAGGGTTTGGGTCTGGCATGTGTCACCCCCCAAATGTCCCCTGGATTTTGGGGCAGCAGTGTGACAGCCCCTAAATGTCCCCAAGGCTTTGGCCTGGC
Source organism: Phylloscopus whistleri (assembly GCA_017589585.1). Taxonomy (NCBI): domain Eukaryota; kingdom Metazoa; phylum Chordata; class Aves; order Passeriformes; family Phylloscopidae; genus Phylloscopus; species Phylloscopus whistleri. Next base: position 32,104 of record JADMLD010001362.1, on the reverse strand, counting down.
ACCCCCCAAATGTCCCCCAGGGTTTGGGGCAGCACCCCTGAAATGTCACCCGGGGTTTGGGGCGGGAGTGGTACAGCCCCTAAATGTCACCTGGGGTTTGGGGCGGGAGTGGGACAGCTCCCAAATGTCCCCAAGGCTTTGGCCTGGCATCCCCCAAACGTCCCCCAGGGTTTGGGTCAGGATTTTGGCACCCCCCAAACATCCCCATGAAAAACCAAGGTTCACTTTTTTGGTAAAATCTAAAAGAAGTTTCATAAAAGGAGAATTAGAGACAGAAATAACCCAAAATACGGCCGAGAGAAACCCAGAAAACATTTCTGTGAACGCCTCAGCACAGCCCCTCGTGCATTATTCAAACATTCTGTGAGCTTTGATCTTCTCTTGGTTTCAAACCCCACCCCGACCTGCCCCCATTCCATCCTGCAGATCAACGTTTTTATTTCTCCTCGGTTTTATTTCATTTCCCCTCGTTTTTATTTCTCCCTGTTTTTATTTCTCCCCGTTTTTATTTCTCCTTGTTTTTATTTCCTCTCGTTTATATTTCTGGTTTTTATTATTTCCCCTCGTTTTTATTTTTCCTCCTTTTTATTTCCCCTCGTTTTTATTATTTCCCCTCGTTTTTATTTCTCAATTTTATTTCCCCTCATTTTTATTTGTTTCTCCTCATTTTTATTTCCCCTCGTTTTTATTTCCTCTCATTTTTGGGGATATGTCCCCATTATCTTCAGCCAGATAATCCAAGAGTTTGGGAGAATTCCCTGAGTTCACTACAGGATCAAAAAAAGCATTTTACAAATCAGGCTATAGCCCCCAAAAATAAAAATTATATATATCACGCTACTATTTCTGAATTTTGTTAATAGCAGAAAGAAAAGAAACTGTATTCACACAGCAAAGTTTTCTAACATTGTGCATTTTATATATAGAATTTTATATATATGAAATACTATGTAAAAATATTGTATATTTATATTTTATATATTATATATTTTATGTATTTTATTTATATTTATATATTATATATTTTAATATGTATTTTATATTTTTTGTATTTTATATATAAAATATATATAATATTTGTATTTATAGATTTATATATTTTATATATTTTTGTATATTATATATAAAAATATATTTATATATTATATTTATATTTACATATTTATATATATTTTTATATACCTTATATATTTGATGTATATTTGATATATATTTATATGTATTATATATTATATATTTATATATATTTAAATTTTTATATATTTTAAATATTTCTATATATAAAATATATAGAAATATGTATTTTTATGTATCTTTAGCTTTTTTATATTTATATATTTTTATATATTTATATATATTATATATAAAAATATATTTTTAATATATTTATATGCATATATTTTGTATATATTTATATATTTTTATATATGGCCGTGAGCAACACAGTCCTGGGGCAGTTTTAGGGTGGGCAAAGCCCCCCCTGGAATTCTGGTGATGCCTTGGGAGGGCTGAGCTGGAACAGAGGCTGGACAGAGCTGGAGAATAAAAGTTGATATTTATTGAAAAGATTTGGGAGCCACCTGGGGCAGGACAGGAGCCTGGACAGGGCTGCACCCAAGGGGGGCACAAAATGGGCACAAAATGGACACAAAATGGTCAAAAAATGGTCACAAAATGGACACAAAATGGGCACAAAATGGCGGCGAAATGGATGTAAAATGGTCACAATATGGACCCAAAATGGACACAAAATGGACACAGAATGGAAACAAAATGGACTCAAAATGGACAAAAAATGAACACGAAATGGACATAAAATGGTTACCAAATGGTCACAAAATGGAGCCAAAATGGAGCCAAAATGGGCACAAAATGGTCACAAAATGGACACAGAATGGACCCAAAATGGACACAGAATGGGCACAAAATGGATCCAAAATGGTCATAAAATGGACACAAAATGGACCCAAAATGGACAGAAAACGGACACAAAATCAATGCAAAATGGACAGAAAATGGGCACAAAATGGACACAGAATGGGCACAAAATGGAAACAAAATGGACAAAAAATGAACATAAAATGGACCCCAAATGGTCAGAAAATGGATGGGAAATGCACAGATAAATGGAGACAAAATAGACCCAAAATGGTCACAAAATGGACCCAAAATGGTCATAGAATGGTCACAGAATGGACTCAAAATCGAGGCGAAATGGATGTAAAATGGTCGCAAAATGGTCAAAAATTGACACAAAATGGTCACAAAATGGGTGCAAAAGGGATGCTAAATGTTCATGACATGGACCCAAAATGGACACAAAATGGACCCAAAATGAACAGAAAATGGACACAAAATGGGCACAAAATGGTCAAAAATGGACACAATATGGACACAAAATGGGCAAAATGCCACAAAATGGAACCAAAATGTATGCAGAATAATTAGAAAATGGACACAAAATACATGTAAAATGTTCACAAAATGTTCAAAAAATAGAAGTAAAATGGACACAAAGTGGTCACGAAATGGACCCAAAATGGACAGAAAATGGACACAGAACGGGCACAAAATGGGCACAAAATGGACAAAAAATGAACACAAAATGGACTCAAAATGGTCACAAAATGGACACAAAATGGACTCAAAATGGTCACAAAATGGTCACAAAATGGACACAAAATAGGCACAAAATGGACCCAAAACTTATGCAAAATGGATGCAAAATGATAAAAAAAGGACATAAAATAGTCACAAAGTGTTCAAAAAATGGTCGCAAAATGGACCCAAATGGACACAAAATGGACCCAAAATGGTCACAAAATGGAGACAAAATGGATGCAAAACGGATGCAAAATGGTAAAAAATGGACATAAAATGGTCACAAAATGTTTGCAAAATAGTCAGAAAATGGACCCAAAATGGACACGAAATGGACACAAAATGGTCATAAAATGGACACAAAATGTACACAAAAATGGACACCAAATGGACGCCTGGTCACGAGGTCTCACACTTTGATCAGTTTTGGTCCATTTGCATATTGGTGTTTAATTGTCCAATTCCAGCTTCAGGCTGTGAGGTCCCACCCTTCTTGTTCCCCCCTCCAGCCACCCTTGTTTGTCCTTTGGGGCTGAAAGTGTCCTTGGTGTGCAGCAGGAACAGGATTTGTTTTTCTGTGACGAGCTGAGCGACACCGAATGTGAGGCTCAGGGCAGCACAGAACCTGAAAAACACCAAAGCTCAAGCTGAAGGGATCACTGGGAGGGGAGAGACAGCGACACTCGGCCGTTCCTTCCCTTTCCTGTCCTGCAGCAGAGCTTGAATCCCACAAAATTATAATATAATATAATATAATATAATATAATATAATATAATATAATATAACATAATATAATATAATATAATATAATAATATTATATTATATTATATTATATTATATTATATTATATTATATTATATTATGTAAAATAATATATATAATAGATATAATATATACTATATATAGTAATATATATACTATATATACTATATATACTATATATATTATAATATATATATTATATATATCATATCATATATGTAATATATACTATATATATTAAAATATAAAATTATATATAATATAATATATATAATTATATGTATTAATATATATAGTATATATAATGTAATTTATATAATTATATGTACTAATATATACTATATATTATATATTATTAGTATATATATTATTATTATGTATCATATCTATTAATATATTATATATAATATGTTTTATCATTATATATAATATATTAATATATATTATATATTAATATATATTGGTATATATATTATAGTATGATATATATACTACCTATATACTAATATATATAGGATATATATTAGTATATATAATTATATATATAATTATATACAATGTATGTACTACATATACTATATATATTATATTATATATATTATATATTATATATATTTTATATGCATAATGTTAAAAAACTTTGCTGTGTGAATATAATTTCTTTTATTTCCGCTATTAACAAAATTCAGAAATAGTAGTGCGAGATACATATAAAAATACCTTTTTTGGGGGGGGAGGCTATATCACGATACGTAGAATTTTTATGGTTTTTTTTATTCACGCAGCTAAACTCCGAGCAATTCCGTTCCTGCAGGGCCCCTGCCAGAACCTGACGTGCTTCCCGCCCGACACCAAATGCTTCGGGACGTGCGACCAGGGCGTGGTGCCGGTGCCGCTGCTGTGGAACCAGAGCATCGTGCAGCAGCCGCTCTCCTTCCCCGAGCTGGGGCCGCTCTACGACAAGTTCTGTCGCGACTTCATCGCCGACTGCGCCCGCCGGGGCATCCCCTTCCTGCTCTACTTCGCTTCCCATGTGGGGATCGGGGATTGTCCTGGGGTGGGGAGGGTGGGAGGAGGGAGAGGGGAGAAGGGGAAAGGGGAAAGGGAAAGGGGAAAAGGGGAAAGGGAAAAGGGGAAAAGGGGAAAAGGGGAAAAGGGAGAAGGGAAAGGGAAGGGGAGAAGGGAAAAGGCGAAGGGGGAGAAGAAAGGGGAAAGAGGAAAGGGGAAAAGGGGAAAGGGAAAAAGGGAAAGGGGAAAAGGGGAAAGGAAGGGAGATGGGAAAAGAGAGAAGGGGAAAGGGGAGAGGGAGGAGGAGGGAAGGGAGAGAGGAAAATGGAAGGGAAAAGGAGATGGGAAAAGGGGGAAAGGGGAACGGAAGGGAACGGAGAAGGGAGAAGGGAAAAGGGAAAGAGAAGGGAAAAGAAAGGAGAACGGAAGGGGAAAGGGAAGGGAAGGGAGCCCGAGTCCCACGTGGAGAACAGGGAAGCATTTCCCCTCCCGCCACCCCAAAACCTGCTCCTGGGTGACCTGGGCCTGCCATTCCCACCCCAAACCCAGATCTTCCTGGGACGGTGCTTTTCTCCCTGGAGCTTTCCCCTCTTCCCTGTGCCACCCCCGGGCAAAACCTCCCATCCCACCAGCCCGGAGCTCCGCAGTGCCAGGCTGAGGCTCGGGGACAAATCAGCCGCTGGCTTTTGTCACCTGTGGCGGTGCTGGCAGGGCCGGGGGGGTTGATGCCGGCGCTCTGTGCCCTTTCCCCAGCACACCCACTACCCGCAGTTCGCCAGCCGGGAGTTCGCGGGGCGGACGCGGCGGGGCCCCTTCGGGGACGCCCTGGCCGAGTTCGATGGCTCGGTGGGGCAGCTGCTGCAGGCGCTGCAGGAGCACGGCCTGGAGAACAACACCCTGGTGTTCGTCACCTCCGACAACGGGTGAGGGAGCCGGGGTGGGGTGGGGTGGCACCTCGGGGTGCTGCTCTGCGAGGGATGCAGGGCGTGGTCGGGGTGTTGCTGTGATTCTGCTGAGCAGAAACGTCCTGGGGTTTGGGGCAGGAGTGTGACACTGCCCAAATGTCACCCGGGGTTTGGGGCAGGAGTGTGACAGCCCCCAAATGTCCCCAAGGTTTGGGTCAGCACCCCTGAAATGTTCTCCAGGGTTTGGGTCAGGTGTGGGACAGCCCCTGAATGTCACCCGGGGTTTGGGGCAGGTGTGGGACAGCCCCTGAATGTCACCTGGGGTTTGGGGTGGGAGTGTGGCAGCCCCTGAATGTCCCCCAGGGTTTGGGGCAGGTGTGGGACACCCCCCGAATGTCCCTCAGGGTTTGGGCCAGCACCCCCTATATGTCCCCCAGGGTTTGGGGCAGGTGTGGGACAGCCCCCAAATGTCCCCAAGGTTTGGGTCAGCACCCTTGAAATGTCCTCCAGGGTTTGGGTCAGGAGTGTGACATCCCCCAAATGTCCCCAAGGCTTTGGGCTGGCACCCTCCAGATGTCCCCAAGGTTTGTGCCAGCAGTGTGACATCCCCCAAACGCCCCCAGTTCCCTCTGTGTGGGTGACCCCGGTGTGTGTTGCCCCCCCCGGGTGTGTCACAGCTCCTAAGGGTGACAGGGCCAGGCTGCCACCCGTGTCCCTGCCCCCTCGGCAGCAGCGGGGGAGGGGACAGCGCGTCCCTGGCGCTCGGTGACATCCCCTCCTTGTCCCCAGCCCCTCCACCATGCGCATGGCCCGCGGGGGCAGCGCCGGCCACCTCCGCTGCGGCAAGGGCACCACCTACGAGGGTGGCATGAGGGAGCCGGCCCTGGCCTATTGGCCGGGCAGGATCGCGCCAGGTGAGCCGTGCCGAGCCGTGCCGGGCCGTGCCGGGCCGTGTCACACCCCCGGGGGACACGGGGATGGCAGCAGCGGGATCGGCCGTGTCACACCCCAGGGGACACGAGGGTGACAGCAGCGGGATCGGCCGTGTCACACCCCCAGGGGACACGAGGGTGACAGCAGCGGGATCGGCCGTGTCACACCCCCGGGGGACACGGGGGTGGCAGCAGCGGGATCGGCCGTGTCACCCCCCCGGGGACACGAGGGTGACAGTGGGATCGGCCGTGTCACACCCCCGGGGACACGGGGGTGGCAGCGGGATGGGCCGTGTCACACCCCCCAGGGGACACGGGGGTGACAGTAGCGGGATGGGCCGTCCCTGAGGGGACTTTCCCCCGTGGCAGGAGTGACCCACGAGCTGGCCAGCACCCTGGACATCCTGCCCACGCTGAGCGCCCTGGCCGGAGCGGCCCTGCCCAAGGTGGCCCTGGATGGCTTCGACCTCAGCCCGCTGCTCCTGGGCTCGGGGAAGGTGAGCGAGGCTGGGCCGGGCCGGGCTGGGCTGGGCTGGGCTGGGAGCAGCCTGGAGGGGCAGGAACAGCCTGGAGAAGCAGGGATCTGGGTAGATCCAGGGGAAGGAACAGCCTGGAGGAGCAGGAGCAGCCTGGAGGAGCAGGAACAGTCTGGGGGAGCAGGAACAACCTGGAGGGGCAGCCTGGGAGAGCAGGAGCAGCCTGGAGCAGCCGGGATCCGGGCAGATCCCAGGGCAGGAGCAGCCGGGATCCGGGCAGATCCCAGGGCAGGAGCAGCCGGGATCCGGGCAGATCCCGGGGCAGGAACAGCCGGGATCCGGGCAGATCCCGGGGCAGGAGGAGCTGGGATCCGGGCAGATCCCGGGGCAGGAGGAGCTGGGATCCGGGCAGATCCCAGGGCAGGAACAGCCGGGATCCGGGCAGATCCTGGGGCAGGAGCAGCCAGGATCCGGGCAGATCCCAGGGCAGGAGGAGCTGGGATCCGGGCAGATCCCAGGGCAGGAACAGCCGGGATCCGGGCAGATCCCGGGGCAGGAACAGCCGGGATCCGGGCAGATCCTGGGGCAGGAGCAGCCAGGATCCGGGCCGATCCCGGGGCTGGGAGCTGCTGTCCAGCCTGGCCGCTGCCGGCTGTGCCCCGCCTGCCCCCGGGGCTCCATCCCCGCTCTCCAGCCTCGTTCCGCCTGTGGGATCGGGGCTCCCGCGGGGGTCTCAGCCCGGTGCTGCCCCTCGGGGGGGCTGCCCAGGTCAGCTGAGCTCTGCTGCCTCCCCCCCCCAGAGCCCCCGCCAGGCCGTGTTCTTCTTCCCTCCATCCCCCGACCCCCTGCACGGCCCCTTCGCCGTCCGCCTGGGCAAGTACAAGGCTCATTACTTCACCCAAGGTCAGTGCCGCCTCTCCCCGGGGATTTTTGGGAGCTTTGGGAAGCGCTCCCGCTGCTCAGACCTCCGGGAGAAGGCTCTGAGCTCAGCCAGGGGTTGTTTTTTGGTTTTTTTTTCTTTCCAGGTTCCTTCCACAGCGACACCACCCCGGACCAGGCGTGCCACGGGCTGACCCCGCTCACCCCGCACCTTCCCCCGCTGCTCTTCGACCTGGAGTCGGACCCGGCGGAGAACTACAACCTCCTGCAGGGCCCGGCGGGCCCCGAGGTGCTGCGGGCGCTGCGGGACATCACCCTGCAGAAGGTGCTGCTGGAGCAGCGCCTGCAGTTCGGCGAGAGCCAGATGGGGAAGGGCCGGGACGCCTCGCTGCAGCCCTGCTGCGCCCCAAACTGCAGCCCCAAACCTTCCTGCTGCCGCTGCTGACACCCCAAAGATCCCTGCTCCCCCCGAATCTGCCTGCTCAGCCCCGGGGCTGCCCCACAGCCCCCGTGGGGCTCACAGGGAGCTGGGGGGAAAGGGGGTCGGGGAGACCCCAAAAGGCTCTGGGAGTGTGAGCAGGGTGCTGTGCTCCGTGTGGGGTGTTCCAGGTGAGGATTTGGAAAGGATCCCGACTTATTCCAGGAGGGGCCATGCTCCAGCAGCTTCTCCAGAGCCGGGAGAGCTCCTGGGAGCTGCAATCCCGCTGGAGCTGAGGGAATGTCCCAGATCCAGGGATCCCAAGGGCACAGTGGAGGAGTGGGATGGGTCCTGGCAGCTCAGAGGCAGGAGTAGGTGACAGAGGGGACACCCCTGGGTGGCACCTCCACATCCCTGGGGAGCCCTGCCAGCTCCAGCTGTTCCCATTCCCGTCCCTCTCGATGCCTTTTCCCGGGAATGGGGCACCTGAGGATTTCTCTGCTGGAGGAACCTGGGCTGCAGAAGTTTCTCCCTCTCCCCACCTGCCAGGCCCATCCTGCCCTCCCTGGCTCCCCCTGGTCTGTCCCCAAACCAGGAGCCAACCCCGCTCCTTTTTCCCCCAAATTGTCCCTTCCTTGTTTTTCCCAGGAGACTGAACTGGGCTGCAAATGTGAGTGATGGGTGTGCTCATTTTGGCCACAGGGATCATTTTTTTTCCCTGTAGCTCAGAGAGGGGCATGTCCAGGACCCCGATGTCATTGGCAGGAACAAGGGACTCTCACTCCCATGGACAAGGGCATTACTTCCAGTCGGGATAAAATGTGTTATCCCAGGTTTTCCATGTAAATCACTGCTTTGTCTTACACCTTTTCTTACTAATATTGCTGCAGATAATGGTTTGATTCCTTATCTCATGGCTGTTTCCAGTAAATTGGTTTTAAATCCTGATCTTTGCCTTTTCGAGTGGGAAGGGGAAGGAGCAGCAGCATGGGGTGGGCGTTTTAGGATCACTAAAGTGGAGATTTCCATCCCTAAACCCCCAGCACGGGGAACACAACTTTATTCCAAGGATTTGAGGCCTCAGGGCAGGGGCACGGCAGCCCTGGGCCTCGGGGCTGCCCTCGGCCCCACAGCCACGGCCCCAAAAATGGGGCAGCTGGAGACCCTCAGCAGCCAAAACTGGATCTGCTCTCCCAACCTGCTCAGCCCCTCCTGCCCCTGAGGAGCTCCAACATCTCCTGCAGCTTCTGAAGGAAGTGCATCAGGGTGTGTTTGGGGAAGGACACGTGCGTGACGGTGCCTGGCTGCGTTCTTGGCGGCTGCGGGGAGCGCCGGGTGGGCGCCGGTGTTGTAGTTGGCGTTGGAGTTGGTGTTGGCGTTGTAGTTGGTGTTGGCGTTGGCGTTGGTGTTGGTGCCGGTGTTGGCGCTGCCAGGCCGGGGCCAGCGTGGGCACGGATCCAGGAGTGGAAGTGCTGGATGGAGGTGAACACCCCGGGGCGCTTGTCCCCGGCACAGCCCCTGCCCCAGCTGGTCAGTCCCACCAGCCAGAAGTAGTCACCAACGTTGTCCTTGCAGACCAGGGGACCCCCGCTGTCCCCCTGCGCCAGGAGAGAGGGGTCAGGGGCTGCTGCCAGCCCGGCCCTGCCCGTGCCCGGCCCCCCCGAGCTGCATTCCCGGCTGGATGCTCAGGGAAAGGCTCCGCTCGGGGGCTGGATGGGGCTGGGGCAGGGGGGGCTCTGCAGGGGGAGCAGGGAGGGGCAGGGAAGGGACATCCCAGGAGATCCACACTGGGGCTGCTGGGGGCACCAAGGGGGCTCTGTGGGGACAGTGCCAGGCCTTGGGGACAAGGGGACACTGGGCAGGGACACCGGGGTGGGGAAGGGACACCGGGGTGGGGAAGGGACACTGGGGTGGGGAAGGGACACCGGCCGGGGTGGGGCCCTGGGGCTGTGAGGGCAAGCGGGTCAGGCCCAGGGGGTGCCAGGGTCGGTTTGGGGCTGAGGGGTCCCTGTGCTGGGGCTGAGGGCTCTGTGGGGATTTCATGCGGCGGAGTGTGGGGCTGAGGGTTCTGAGAGGATTTCATGAGGGCCAAGTGTGGGTCTGAGGGGATTTCATGGGGCCGTGTGTGGGGCTGAGGGCTCTGTGGGGATTTCATGAGGCCAAGTGTGGGGCTGAGGGCTCTGAGGGGATTTCATGAGGCCATGTGTGGGGCTGAGGGCTCTGAGGGGATTTCATGGTCCCCTGTGTGGGGCTGAGGGCTCTGTGGGGATTTCATGGTACCCTGTGTGGGGCTGAGGGCTCTGAGGGGATTCCATGGTACCCTGTGTGGGGCTGAGGGCTCTGAGGGGATTCCATGGTACCCTGTGTGGGGCTGAGGGCTCTGTGGGGATTTCATGGTACCCTGTGTGGGGCTGAGGGCTCTGAGGGGATTCCATGGTACCCTGTGTGGGGCTGAGGGCTCTGAGGGGATTTCATGGAACCCTGTGTGGGGCTGAGGGCTCTGAGGGGCTCCCCGTGTGTCGCTCAGCGCTCCCTGTGCCCCCAGGCCCCGTGCCCAGCCCCGCACCTGGCAGGTGTCGATGCCGCCCCGCGGGTACCCCGCGCACAGGTCCTGGGGGTGCACGGCCCCCCCGTACCAGCGGCTGCTGTTGCAGAGCTGGACGTCGATCAGCCGCACCTTGGCCTCCTGCAGCACCAGGCGCGGGCCGGGAGCTGCGGGCACAGAGGGCACTGAGCGGCCGGCGCCTCCCTCGGGGGCCCCGCGAGGCCGAGCCCCCGGGCCGGGGCCGGGCCGGGCCCCCCCGGGCACAGCCCCCGTCCCGCCCTGGCCCTGCCCGGGCACTGACCGCTGTCCGGGGTGGCTTTCCAGCCCGCGATGTAGCAGGTTTTCAGCTCGGCCACTTCCAAGGATCTGTCGGGCACGCAGCCCAGCTGGATGTAGTCGCTGCACTCCACGGGGTGCTCCAGCTCCACCAGCGCGATGTTGTTCCTGGCCGTGGCGTGCTCGTAGTGCTGGTGCTTCAGGACCCGCTTGATCTGGAACACCTCGGCCTCACGGCCCGGCTGGCTCAGATCCGTGGCCCCCAGCACCGCCTTCCACTTCTGGACATCCCTGCGAGGCCCGTGGAGAGTGACAGGGAGCAGAGCCGGGGGCTGGGACAGCCCCGCCATACCCGGCCCTCTGCTTCCCACAGCGGGGAGGGGAGACAGCGGTGGAGCAGCACACGGTGGTGCAGGCTGGGCACATGTCCCTGCTGAGGGGACATCCCTGTCCCTGCTGTGGGGACATCTCTGTTCCTGCTGAGGGGACATCCCTGTCCCTGCTTAGGGAACATCTCTGATCCTGCTGAGGGGACATCCCTGTCCCTGCTGAGGGAACATCTCTGCTCCTGCTGAGGGGACATCTCTGTGCTGAGGGGACATCCCTGAGGGCTCTGAGGGGATTTCAGAGCCTCCCTGCTGAGGGGAAATCTCCCCTGCTGAGGGGAAATCCCTGTCCCAGCTGAGGGGACATCCCTGTGCTGAGGGGACATGCCTGTGCTGTGGGGACATCCCTGTCCCTGCTGAGGGGACATCCCTGATTCTGCTGACGGAACATCCCTGTGCTGTGGGGACATCCCTGTCCCTGCTCCCCCTTACCCAGCCGTGACGAAGCAGTGGGCGGTCGTGAGGACCCAGCGGTGGCTGATGAGTGCCCCCGAGCACATGTGCCAGGTGCCGTTCTCCAGGGTGACCTGGATGCTGACGATGCCGTTCCAGGTCCCCGGATTGACGTCGAGGGTGGTGCCGTTGGCGGAATCCCAGGATTTGTACTCGGGAACGGCGGAGCTTTCGTTCAAAACCATGGGCCGCAGCCCGCAGGAACCTCTGGAAGCACAAAGCCGTCAGTGCCCTGCTCGGGGACAGCGGGGACAGCAGGGACAGGGACCCCCGGGGGCTCCTCTGTGCCCGGGCTGTCCCCGAGCCCCTGGGGACACCGACCTGCAGCTGTCCCAGGTGCCCCCCACGGGCCCGGCCAGGGCCAGCAGGACGAGCAGCCACAGCAAAGCCATCGGTGCCAGCGCAGGTGGCAGAGCCAGGGCAGAGCTGTCACCTCTGGTGCCACCGGCCCGGGCTGATGTCACAGAGGGGTGGGTTCCATGTGCGGGGCCCGGTGGGGAGGGGCAGCACCCGGCTGTGGAAGCCTTGGAGGGGTTGGGGCTGGGAGGGACCTTCAGGAGCAGAGGGAATGTCCCAGATCCAGGGGTCCCGAGGGCACAGTGGGGACAGCAGGGGAGTGGGATGGGGAGCCCTGGCAGCCTCAGGGGTGACAGAGAGGACACCCCTGGGTGGCACCTCCGCATCCTTGGTGTGAAAAACAAAGTTCGCTTTTTATAAAAATTTATAAGTTTGATAAAAACCAAATAAAAATAGACAATTAGGAGACAGAAAAACAAAGCTTTTTCGGCCGAGGTGCTGATACCAAGCAAAATCAGCACGAATGCCCCTTTCAGATCCTGTGTTTTAAGGATCTCTGTGTTGAATATTCAACAGATCCTAATGCATGATTCAAACATTCGATTTTGGGGATATTTTTCTTGGTAGGTTTCAAACCCCCCCAAATATGCAGTTTTTATCTGTGCGGGGCTCTGCTCAGGTCTCATAAATCCCCTTTAATTTTCTGGCCATCAGAGATTAATAAATTAATTTTAATTAATAAATAATTAATAAATTTTTCTTTATCAGAAATCTTCACGCAGGAATGTGGGACGGCACCTCCCACCTTCCGCTTGGTTGTAGATGTTTACAAAAAAAAAAAAATCAGTCTACTCTGTTACAATTAAAGAATATACATTAATTGCATTTTCTAAACTCTGTTAACGAAAGAACACACAATACAACCTTCCCATATTATACATAAAGCAATCATCTCACTCTATGCCAAAAGCCAACTCCAAAATGTGCATTTATAGCACTTGGGGACTGGCAGCTCCAGCTGTTCCCATTCCTGTCCCTCTCAGTGCCTTTTCCTGGGAATGGGACACCTGAGGATTTCTCTGCTGGAGGAACCTGGGCTGCAGAAGTTTCTCCCTCTTCTCCAGCTGTGCTGCTCTGGAGCAGAACCAGTGGGAGGAATGAACCCCATGCAAACTGAGAGGGAGCTGTGGAGCTCAGAGTTGTAATTTAGAGGAAAGGATCCAATAAATGCAAAGAATACAGAAAAATTGGCTTAAAACCACAAAGTCAGAGCAGAGAGGTTTGATGTTTTTCAGGTTCTGTGCTGCCCTGAGCCTCATGTCCAGTGTCGATCAGCTCCTCACAGAAAAACAAATCCTGTTCCTCCTAAAGACCAAGGACACTTTCAGGCCCCAAAGGACAAACAAGTGTGGCTGGAGGGAGGAACAAGAAGGGTGGGACCTCACAGCCTGCAGCTGGAATTGGACAATTAAACACCAATATGCAAATGGACCAAAACTGATCAGTGTGAGACCTCGTGACCGAGTGTCCATTTTGTGTCCATTTTTCACCATTTTGTGCCCATTTTGTGTCCATTTTAGGTCCATTTTGGATCCATTCTGTGTCCATTTTGGATCCATTTTGTGTCAATTTTTGACCATTTTGTACCCATTTTGGGTCCATTTTGTGACCATTCTGTGTCCATTTTGTGTCCATTTTAGGTCCATTTTGGCTCTGTTCTGTCTCCATTTTATGTCTATTTTGGGTCCATTTTGGGTCCATTTTGTGTCCATGTTGTGTTCATTTTGTGTCCATTTTGGGTCCATTTTGTGCCCATTTTGTGCCCATTTTTGTGTCCATTTTATGACCAATTTTGACCACTCTGTGCCCAGTTTGCATCCATTTTGCGGCCATTTTGTGACTGTCTTGGGTGCATTTTGTGTCCATTCTGTGTCCATTTTGCGTCCATTTTGAGTCCATTTTGTGTTCATTGTGGGTCCATTTTGTGACAATTTTTGACCATTTTGTACCCATTTTGCGTCCATTTTGTGTCCATTCTGTCTCCATTTTATGTCTATTTTGGGTCCATTTTGTGTCCATTTTGTGCACATTTTTGTGTCCATTTTGTGGCCATTTTTGACCATTTTGTGCCCAGTTTGGATCCATTTTGCGTTCATTTTGGGTCCATTTTGCGTCCATTTTGTGACCGTCTTGGGTCCATTTTGTGTCCATTTTGGTTCCATTTTGTGACCATTTGGGGTGCATTTTGTGTCCATTTGTGACCATTTTGGGTGCATTTTGTGTCCATTTTGTGTCCATTTTAGGTCCATCTTGGGTCGATTTTGTGTCAATTTTTGAGCATTTTGTGTCCATTCTGTGTCCATTTTGTGCCCGTTTTGTGTCCATTCTGTGTCCACTTTGTGACCATTCTGTGTCCATTCTGTGTCCATTCTGTGTCCATTTTGTCTCCATTTTGTCTCCGTTTTGTGTCTATTTTTGACCATTTTGTGACCATTTTGTGACCATTTTGTGTCCGTTTTGGGTCCTCTTTGTGCTCATTTTTGACCATTTGTGACCATTCTGTGTCCATTTTGGGACCATTTTGTGACCATTTTGTGTCCACCTTGGCCGTAGCCCTGGCCAGCCTCTTGTCCTGCCCAAGCTGTATCCTTCATGGCCTTTCAATAAATATCTACTTTATTCTCTGGTTTTGGAACCCTGGGCACTGAGAATTTCTGTGCTGCCAGGCACTGACCCCCAAGCAAACCCTGCATCCCACCTGAGGCCTTGGGAAAGGATTCCAGAATTGAGTGACAGCGCTGGGATTGTGGGTGTGGGGTTTGGATGGAAGTGTGTGAGAGCACAGGGGGCAAAACTCAGAGTTGAAGGGTTTGGAATACAGGAATAAATATAAATAATATAAAGCAAGGTGGAGGTTTAGGGTGTTGGCTGAGTTCTTCTTTTTCCCCTTCTTCTCCATGGTTTGGGCGGTGTTTTGTAATTGGGTAGAAAAATCCACATTGTGGGCCACAGGTGGTTGGTTATTGGGTTAAAAGTAGAAATAATTCAGGTGTCATTTCATAATTGGACAGTTTGTGCCCAAAAGGCCTTCTAAAAAAGGAGATAGAGGCCATTTTTTCACTTTCTTAGGTAGAACTCACAGTTTGTGAGACTGTAACACAGATAAGAACTAACAAACATCTGAGTCCCAACAAGAAATACCATCTTGTACTAAATCTGGATCATTTAATCATTTAAATCTGGCACATTTAACCCTGGCTTTGGCAGAGAAAGAGGACAAAAAGCAGCACTCCAGCTCTGTGCAGGCTCTGTTCCAGGTCAGCCTTCCTTGTTTTGATGTTTTGAGATGTTTCATTTGTTTTTTGGGGTGTTTTTTTTTGTTTTTTTTTGGTTTTTTTCCCTCCTATTTTCATCCTTTCAGTGTGTGTAAATAAACTATCTTTGTAATTTAAAGATAAGCCTGTTTTGCTCTTTATGTTCTCCCAGTCACATAAAATATAAAAAGTAATGAAACCATCACATTAATTAGTGCATTAGCTGGGAAAAGCAAACTAAAACCTGTCACACTGAGGTATCAGAATCCCGTGAGCTGTGGGATATTCCCAGAGCTCCTGAAGGTTGCTCTGCTGGCCCACGAGCAGGGATGACCCCTCAGTGTCACCAAAAGCCCCAGAGGGAGTTTTGACCCAGTCCCAGCCATCAGAAGGTTCTAGAGATGGTGGAGAACCGTCGGTTCCACCCAGGCTCATCCTCCCCTCCCTTCCTGGCCACCCCAAATCCCATTTTTTCCCAAATTATCCCACCCTTGTTGTGCCCAGGAGACCCAACTGGACTGACAACGAGGACAATTGGGGTCAACTATCTCTATTTCAAGAACAAAGGGAAGTTCATCACCAGGGTGGGTGGAGGGTAATGAGCAGGACAGAGCTGGGTGGCACCAGGGGTGGCTTTGGCACGGCCATGGCTCCAACAGGGCATTTTTGGGATCCCCTGCAGCCAGACCTCTCCCTCTCCTGCTCACTCCATTTTGTCCCTCAGGAACTCCAGGAACTCCTGCAGGCTCGCAAAGAACCTCAGCAGGATGCGCTTGGGGAATGTGATTATTATAAAGGGCTCGGGTGTCGGTGATGGTTCTGGTTCTTCTTCCTCCTCTTCCTCTTCTTCTTCTGGCTCCGGGATCGGCTCCGGTTCCGGGATCGGCACCGGGATCGGCACCGGTTTTGGTTCCGGCTCTGGTTCCGGTTCTGGTACCAGTACTGGGATGGGTTCTGGTTCCGGTTCGATTTCTGGCGGCTCCTCCTCGAAGATGGGGGTGGGGGGTGGCGCTGGAGGCTCCGTTTTGGGTGGTGGCGGTGCCATCTGGCCCTGGATCCATCCCAGGAAGTGCTGGATGGAGGTGAAGAGCCCGGGCCGCTTGTCCCCGGCGCAGCCCCGGCCCCAGCCGGCCAGCCCCACCAGCCAGAAGTAGTCACCAACGACGTCCTTGCAGACCAGGGGGCCACCGATGTCCCCCTGCGCCAGGACAGAGGGGTCAGGGGCTGCTGCAGGGTCACAGCCGCACCTCGGGGTCACTGGGAGCACTGGGTGGGCTTGGGGGACAAGGGGACAGGCCTTGGGGACAAAGGGACACTGGGACAGGGACACACGGGTGGGGAGTGGCAGCCCTGGGGCAGGGGACGGGGATCCACGGATGGGAAAGGGAAGGGACAGCCAGGGATGAAGGAGAGGGTGGGCACTGCTGGGGCCTGAGGGGTCCCTATGCTGGGGCTGAGGGGATTTCATGGGGCCAAGTGTGGGGCTGAGGGGATTTCATGGGGCTGTGTGTGGGCTGACGGCTCTGAGGGAATTCCATGGGCCTGAGGGCTCTGAGGGGTTTCCCCGGGGACGTGTGTGGGGCTGAGGGATCTGAGGGGATTTCATGGGGCCGTGTGTGGGGCTGAGGGGATTTCATGGTACCCTGTGTGGGGCTCAGGGCTCTGAGGGGATTTCATGGTACCCTGTGTGGGGCTGAGGGCTCTGAGGGGATTTCATGGGGCCATGTGTGGGGCTGAGGGCTCTGAGGGGATTCCATGGTACCCTGTGTGGGGCTGAGGGCTCTAAGCGGATTTCATGGGGCCGTGTGTGGGGCTGAGGGCTCTGAGGGGATTTCATGGGGAACTGTGTGGGGCTGAGGGCTCTGAGGGGCTCCCCGGGGCCGAGTGTGGGGCTGAGGGCTCTGAGGGGATTCCATGGTACCCTGTGTGGGGCTGAGGGCTCTGAGGGGCTCCCCGGGGCCCTGTGTGGGGCTGAGGGCTCTGAGGGGCTCCCCTGTGTCGCTCAGCGCTCCCTGTGCCCCCAGGCCCCGTGCCCAGCCCCGCACCTGGCAGGTGTCGATGCCGCCCCGCGGGTACCCCGCGCACAGGTCCTGGGGGTGCACGGCCCCCCCGTACCAGCGGCTGCTGTTGCAGAGCTGGACGTCGATCAGCCGCACCTTGGCCTCCTGCAGCACCACGCCCGGGGTCTCGTCTGGGGGCACAGAGGGCGCTGAGCACCCGGAACATCCCCGGGCCGAGTCCCCCGGGCAGGGCCGGGCCGCTCTCCCGCCGCCTCCCCGCCCGGCGCTCCGGGGCTGGGCCAGGGCCCGGCTCTGCAGCTTTGCCCTCTGCCCCGGGCCAGCCCGGCCACCTCCCTGTGTTCCCCAGCCCCCTGCGGGCACTGACCGCTGTCCGGGGTGGCTTTCCAGCCCGCGATGTAGCAGGTTTTCAGCTCGGCCACCGCCAGGGAGCTGTCGGGCACGCAGCCCAGCTGGATGTAGTCGCTGCACTCCACGGGGTGCTCCAGCTCCACCAGCGCGATGTTGTTCCTCTGCGAGTCAGCGTCGTAGTGCCGGTGCTTCAGCACCCTCTGGATGTGGCAGCGCTTGGACTCGGGGCCCGGCTGAGCCAGATCCGTGGTCCCCATCACCACTTCCCACCTGGAGATGTCCCTGGGCAGCAGGAGACAAAGGAGTGAGGGAGCAGAGCCACGGGATGCAGCAGCACAATTCCCTTCCTGCCCTGGGGACATCCCTGTGCTGTGGGGACATCCCTGACCTTGCTGGGGGGACATCCCTGTGCTGAGGGGACATCCCTGACCCAGCTCTGGGGACATCCCTGTGCTGAGGGGACATCCTTGACCCTGCTGAGGGGACATTCCTGCCCCTGCTCCTCCTTACCGAGTCCCTCTGAAGCATTGGGCCACCGTGACCACCCACTGGGGGTGGATGAGTGCCCCCGAGCACATGTGCCAGGTGCCGTTCTCCAGGGTGGCCTGGATGCTGACGATGCCAGGCCAGGTCCCCGGGGGGACGCCGTGGCCATCCATGAGAGCGGTGACATCCGAAGATCCCAAGGTTGCGTAGTCACCGTCTGTGGTGTCGTAGTCCAAAACCAGCGAGCTGTGGTCGAAAGCCAAAGGCCGGAGCCCACAGGAACCTCTGGAAGCACAAAGCCATCAATGCCCTGCTCGGGGACAGCAGGGACAGCAGGGACAGGGACCCCCGGGGGCTCCTCTGTGCCCGGGCTGTCCCCGAGCCCCTGGGGACACCGACCTGCAGCTGTCCCAGGTGCCCCCCACGGGCCCGGCCAGGGCCAGCAGGACGAGCAGCCACAGCAAAGCCATCGGTGCCAGCGCAGGTGGCAGAGCCAGGGCAGAGCTGTCACCTCTGGTGCCACCGGCCCGGGCTGATGTCACAGAGGGGTGGGTTCCATCTGCGGGGCCCGGCGGGGAGGGGCAGCACCCGGCTGTGGAAGCCTTGGAGGGGTTGGGGCTGGGAGGGACCTTCAGGAGCAGAGGGAATGTCCCAGATCCAGGGGTCCCAAGTGGGGGGATGGGATGGGGAGACCTTGCAGCTCAGAGGGAGGAGTAGGTGACAGAGGGGACACCCCTGGGTGGCATCTCCACATCTCTGGGGAGCCCTGCCAGCTCCAGCTGTTCCCATTCCCGTCCCTCTCGATGCCTTTTCCCGGGAATGGGACACCTGAGGATTTCTCTGCTGGAGGAACCTGGGCTGCAGAAGTTTCTCCCTCTCCCCACCTGCCAGGCCCATCCTCCCCTCCCTGGCTCCCCCTGGTCTGTCCCCAAACCAGGAGCCAACCCCGCTCCTTTTTCCCCCAAATTGTCCCCTCCTCGTTTTTCCCAGGAGACTGAACAGCACAACACAGATAACAAGGAGTAAAAACAACTCTATTTAAAGAACAAACTGGATTCACCATCAGAGCGGGCTCAGGGCAGGAGCGTGGGCAGGGGCACAGCAGCCCTGGGCACCGGGGCCGCCCTCGGCCCCACAGCCACGGCCCCAAAAACGGGGCAGCTGGAGACCCTCAGCAGCCAGAACTGGATCTGCTCTCCCTCCTGCTCAACGCATCTGGTCCCTCAGGAACTCCCAGAAGTCCTTCAGAGCGTGGAGGAACCTCAGCAGGACGTCTTTTGGGAAGGAAATTGTGATGGACTGTCCCGGTGGCTGCTCGATGACAGTCAGGGTCAGGGCCGGCGTCGGGGGCAGCAGCGGGGTCGGGATTCGTGTCGGGGCTGGCGCTGTCGGTGTCGGGGTTTGGTCTTCTGCCACCAAGCCCAGCTGGACTTGCATCCATCCACGGAAGTGCTGGATGGAGGTGAACACCCCGGGGCGTCTTTCTCCTGCACAGCCCTTGCCCCAGCTGGTCAGTCCCACCAGCCAGAAGTAGTCACCGACGCGGTCCTTGCAGACCAGGGGGCCCCCGATGTCCCCCTGCGCCAGGAGAGAGGGGTCAGGGGCTGCTGCAGGGTCACAGCCGCACCTCGGGGACACTCTGAGGGGATTTCATGGGGCTGAGTGTGGGGCTGAGAGCTCTGAGGGGTTCCCCGGGGCCAAGTGTGGGGCTGAGGGCTCTGAGGGGATTTCATGGGGCTGAGGGCCCTGAGGGGATTTCATGGGGCTGAGTGTGGGGCTGAGGGGATTTCATGGGGCCGAGTGTGGGGCTGAGGGCTCTGAGGGGATTTCATGGGGAACTATGCTGGGGCTGAGGGGATTTCATGGGGCAGAGTGTGGGGCTGAGGACTCTGAGGGGATTTCATGGGGCGGTGTGTGGGGCTGAGGGCTCTGAGGGGATTTCATGGGGAACTGTGCTGGGGCTGAGGGGATTTCATGGGGCAGAGTGTGGGGCTGAGGGCTCTGAGGGGGTTCCCCGGGGCTGAGGGCTCTGAGGGGCTCACCGGGGCCGTGTGTGGGGCTGAGGGCTCTGAGGGGATTTCATGGTACCCTGTGTGGGGCTGAGGGCTCTGAGGGGATTTCATGGTACCCTGTGTGGGGCTGAGGGCTCTGAGGGGCTCCCCGGGGCCGTGTGTGGGGCTGAGGGCTCTGAGGGGATTTCATGGTACCCTGTGTGGGGCTGAGGGCTCTGAGGGGCTCCCCGGGGCCGTGTGTGGGGCTGAGGGCTCTGAGGGGCTCCCCGGGGCCCTGTGTGGGGCTGAGGGCTCTGAGGGGCTCCCCGTGTGTCGCTCAGCGCTCCCTGTGCCCCCAGGCCCCGTGCCCAGCCCCGCACCTGGCAGGTGTCGATGCCGCCCCGCGGGTACCCCGCGCACAGGTCCTGGGGGTGCACGGCCCCCCCGTACCAGCGGCTGCTGTTGCAGAGCTGGACGTCGATCAGCCGCACCTTGGCCTCCTGCAGCACCAGGCGCGGGCCGGGAGCTGCGGGCACAGAGGGCACTGAGCGGCCGGCGCCTCCCTCGGGGGCCCCGCGGGGCCGAGCCCCCGGGCCGGGGCCGGGCCGGGCCCCCCCGGGCACAGCCCCCGTCCCGCCCTGGCCCTGCCCGGGGCCGGGGGCTCGGCCCGGGCCCGCCTCTGCTCCGTGTGCCCGGAGCCGGGCCGGGCCCCGCGGCCCTGCGGGCACTGACCGCTGTCCGGGGTGGCTTTCCAGCCCGCGATGTAGCAGGTTTTCAGCTCGGCCACCGCCAGGGAGCTGTCGGGCACGCAGCCCAGCTGGATGTAGTCGCTGCACTCCACGGGCTGATCCAGCTCCACCAGCGCGATGTTGTTCCTGGCCGTGGCGGCCACGTAGCTCTGGTGGATCAGCAGCCTCCGGACGCGGCGCAGCTCGGCCTCGGGGCCGGGCTGACCCAGATCGGTGGCCCCGATCACCACTTCGTAAACGGAGATGTCCCTGGGGAGCAGATGGACAGAGGGGTGGCGGGGAGCAGAGACACGGGATGTGGGAGCCCGGCAGCTGCACCGTGCTGAGGGGACATCCCTGACCCTGCTGAGGGGACATCCCTGACCCTGCTGAGGGGACATCCCTGATCCTGCTGAGGAGACATCCCTGTGCTTTGGGGACATCCCTGTCCCTGCTCTGGGGACATCCCTGACCCTGCTGAGGGGACATCCCTGACCCTGCTGAGGAGACATCCCTGTGCTCTGGGGACATCCCTGTACTGAGGTGACATCCCTGACTCAGCTCTGGGGACATCCCTGTGCTCTGGGGACATCCCCGACCCAGCTCTGGGGACATCCCTGTCCTCATTTCTCCTTACCCAGTTCTGAAGAAGCACTGGGCCACCGTGACCACCCACTGGGGGTGGATGAGTGCCCCCGAGCACATGTGCCAGGTGCCGTTCTCCAGGGTGGCCTGGATGCTGACGATGCCAGGCCAGGCCCCCAAGGGGACACCTGGGGCGTCCCTGACCAGGGAGGTGACATCCGAAGATCCCAAGGTTGCGTAGTCACCGTCTGAGGGGTTGTAATCCACAACCACGGAGCTGTGGTCGAACGCCAAGGGCCGGAGCCCGCAGGTGCCTCTGGAAGCACAAAGCCATCAGTGTTTTGTCCCCTTGGGGACAGCGGGGACAGCAGGGACAGCAGGGACAGGGACCCCCGGGGGCAGCCCCGAGTGTCCCCGAGCCCCTGGGGACACCGACCTGCAGCTGTCCCAGGTGCCCCCCACGGGCCCGGCCAGGGCCAGCAGGACGAGCAGCCACAGCAAAGCCATCGGTGCCAGCGCAGGTGGCAGAGCCAGGGCAGAGCTGTCACCTCTGGTGCCACCGCGCTGATGTCACAGAGGGGCGGCCACAGAGCCCTGGAACCCTGGAATGGTGGGGCGGGCAGGGACCTTAGCGACGGCGCGGTGCCACCCGTGCCGCGGGCAGGGCCACCTCCCGCCGGTGCCACCCGTGCCGCGGGCAGGGCCACCTCCCGCCGGTGCCACCCGTGCCGCGGGCAGGGCCACCTCCCGCCGGGCCCGGGCGCTGCCGGGGACGGGGCGGCCGCAACTCCCGGGGATCGGGGGCGGCAGCGGCGGGGAGGGGTCGGGGCACGGGGGGTGTGACCCTGGGGGACAGCGCCGGTGTCACCTCTGCTCCTGATCCCAAAGATTTGTGTCCCTGTGGGGCAGTGCCAGTGTCACCTCTGACCCCAAAGATTTGTGTCCCTGTGGGGCAGCACCAGTGTCACCTCTGCTCCTGATCCTAAAGATTTGTGTCCCTGTGGGGCTGATCCAGTGTCACCTCTGCTCCTGACCCCAAAGATTTGTGTCCCTGTGGGGCTGATCCAGTGTCACCTGTGATCCCAAAGATTTGTGTCTCTGTGGGGCAGCGCCAGTGTCACTTCTGCTCCTGATCCCAAAAATTTGTCCCTGATCCCAAAAATCCCATCCTGCACTCCAAGCTCTCCCTGGGCTGATGGCAGCACAGAATTGAATCAAAATTAAACATCGAGGTAGATGCACCCCTCAGTAATTAATCATCAGGGCTCTTGTTCCTTCATTAGGTGTAATTTATAGTAATTAATGATATTCCATATTTGTTTGCCCTGGTGGTAATCTCACTCCAGATATATATTAATATAACATAATATAACATAATAAAACATAATAAAACATAATATAACATAACATAACATAACATAACATAATATAATATAATATAATATAATATATATTATTACATATAATTCAATATATATTATATTATTATATATAATAGATAATATAAAATATAATATATAAAATATATTAATAATATAATAAATAAATATAATAATATAAATATAATAATATAATATTATATAAATAAATAATAAATATAATATATATTATATTTATATATAACATATATAAATATAATATATATAATATATAATATAAAATATATAATTATATTATATTATATTATATTATATTATATTATTTATTTTAATTCTACTATTAGTACTATTTATGTTGTTCATATTTTATTTATCATATCACAATACCATGATAATGATATTATTTTATTATTTATCATCATATCACTTCAAGATCCGTTTTCTATATAATAGAAAATTAATTAATTAAAACTAATATTAACAGCCTGCAATATAAACCGCGTCATTTTTCCTGTGCCCTTTATAATTTATCCTTTTAAAACAATATGAACTCATTTGCATGAATTATAAAAACCTCACGGGCGCTTCTCGGACAACAAAAAATGAACTCATGGCGGGATTGCGTGGACACCTGGCGTGGAACGTGAACAAAAGCGGGATCGGAGCTTCCCCCGGGGCACAGCTGGGCGGGGCAGAGCCAACATCTGGATGGGGCAGGGCCGGGCAGGGCACATCTGGGCTTGGCATGGGCACAGCTGGCGGGGAACAACTGAGTCACAGCTGGCGGGGGCACAGCTGGGTGGGCGGGGCACAGCCGGGTGGGCGGGGCACGGCCGGGTGGGCGGGGCACAGCCGGGTGGGCGGGGCACAGCCGGGTGGGCGTGGCACGGCCGGGTGGGCGTGGCACGGGTGGGTGGGCGTGGCCGGGGCGGGGCCGGGCGGTGGCGCCGGGGCGGGGCCGGGGCTGAGCGCGGCACGGGCGGGCGGCAGCGGAGCCACGGTGAGGGGCCGGGGCCGGGGGTGTCCCCTGTCCCCCGGGGAGGGGCCGGGGGTGTCCCCGGGCGGGGGCTGCCGGGGCTCCGGTCATCCCGGGGGCTGCTGCCCACCGCGCTCCCTACACCCGCCCCCTACCCTATAACCGCCCAGCCCCCAGCCCCGTAAGCGCCCCGCCCCCAGCCCCATAAACCCCTCGGCCTCTGCCCTATAACTGCCCAGACCCCAGCCCCATAAAGCCCCCAGCCCCATCAACCCCCCGCCCCCAGCCCCATCAACCCCCCGCCCCCAGCCTCATCATCCCCCCGCCCCCTGCCCCATAATCCCCTCGGCCCCTGTCCCATAAGCCCCCCGCCCCCTGCCCTATCATTCCCCCGCCCCTGCCCTATAACCGCCCAACCCCCAGCCCCATAAACCCCCCAGCCCCATAAACCCCCCAGCCCTATAACCGCCCAGCCCCCAGCCCCACAAACCCCCCAACCCCCAGCTCCATAATCTCCCCGCCCCCTGCCCTATAACCGCCCAGACCCCAGCCCCATAAGCCCCCTGCCCTATAACTGCTCCAGCCCCATAACTGCTCACACCGGGTGCGGAGGGTTTGGATACCCCGGGGGTCCCTCCCTCGCTACGGGGGGGGCTGCGTTTGGGGTTCCCCGCGGCTTTTGGGGTTTCCCCCGGCTTTTGGGGTCCCCCCCCGGCTTTTGGGGTGCCCCGCTGCTGAGGCCGCCGTGCCCGCGCCCCGCAGGAGCTGCCCGGGCTCCCGGCAGGATGGCGCTGGTCCCCATCGCGGCTCTCTGGGCTCTGTGCCCGCTCCTCGCCCGGGCAGGTACCCACGGGCAGCGGGGTGGGGGGTCCAGCAGAGCCTCCCCTGCCCGGGGACTCCCCCCCGTTCGTCCCCTGCGGCGGCGGGGACCCCGAGGGAACGGAGGGAGGGCGGGCGGGGGAGCGGTTCCCGGCAGGGCGGTGACTCACGGGGCGGCTGCTTGGCACCAGCCGAGCCCTCTCGGTCCTGGCACCGCCGAGCTCTTGGCTCTGCCACCGCCGAGCCCTCGGTTCTGGCACCACCGAGCCTTCGGTTCTGTCACCACCGAGCCCTCGGTTCTGGCACCGCGGAGCCCTCGGTTCTGACACCGCCGAGCTCATGGCTCTGTCACCATCGAGCCCTCTCGGTCCTGGCACCGCCGAGCTCTTGGCTCTGCCAACACCGAGCCCTCGGTTCTGGCACCGCCGAGCTCATGGCTCTGGCACCACCGAACCCTGGGTCCTGGCACCACCGAGCCCTCGGTTCTGCCACCACGGAGCCCTCGGTTCTGGCACCGCCGAGCTCTTGGTTTTGTCACCACGGAGCCCTCGGTTCTGTCACCACCGATCCCTCGGTTCTGTCACCACGGAGCCCTCAGCCCCGCTGCCACCAGCCGCCGTGTGTCCCCACGCGTGTCCCCTGTCCCCACCTCCCTTGTCCCGGGGAGGGGACCCAGGGGTGACTGCTTGGCACCGCCGAGCTCTTGGTCCTTTCACCAACTAAGCCGTCTCGCTCCTGGCACCGCCGAGCCCTCGGCTCTGTCACCACCGAGCCCTCGGTTCTGTCACCACGGAGCCCTCGGTTCTGTCACCACGGAGCCCTCGGTTCTGTCACCACCGAGCTCTTGGCTCTGGCACCGCCGAGCCCTCGGATCTGGCACCACCTCAGTTCTGGTTCCACTGAGCCCTCGGTTCTGTCACCACCGAGCCCTTGGCTCTGTCACCATCGAGCCCTCGGTTCTGTCACCATCGAGCCCTCGGTTCTGTCACCACCGAGCCCTCTCCCCCGCTGCCACCACTAGCCGTGTCCCCCCCTCTCCGTGTCCCCACGCGTGTCCCCTGTCCCCACCTCCCTTGTCCCACCCCCCTCCGTGTCCCCCCCGGCAGATCCCGAGCCCCTCACGGTGACCGCGGCCCCCGGCGAGGACGCCTGCCTGCCCTGCGGCTCCCAGCCCTGGGCCGCCCTGCGCGGGGTCACCCTCAGCTGCAGCCACCGGGCCGGCGGTGACAGCGCTGTCCCCGTGCTCAGCCACCGCCTGGGCTGGCAGCCGCCGCCCCCCGGGCCGGGCTGGCAGCCCCCCGAGCAGCCCCAGAGCCGCTTTAGGGGCAGGGTGGCTTTCTGCCCCGCGGGGACGGGGGTGTCGCTGCTGCTGAGGAACCTCAGCCGCGCCGATTTCGGGAATTATTCCTGCTACGCCGCCCGCGCCGCCGCCCCGCAGCTGCTCTGCTCGCTGGTGCTGCGGCCCGCGGTGGCAGGTGAGTGCGGGGAGGGGGGGTGGCACTGTCACCTCTGGGGGAACTCTCGTTCCATGGGGGGTCCGGGTCTGTCACCGTCGGGGTGTCGCCAGTTCCTGCTGTGTCTGTCACCTGTTCTGTCACCTCCTCCAGCCCTGTCCCTGTGGGGGTGGTCCCAGAATTTGGGGGTTTCCCCAATTCCCTGCTGTGTCTGTCACCTGTTCTGTCACCGTGGGGGTGGTACCAGAATTTGGGGGTGTCCCCAGTTCCTGCTGTGTCTGTCACCTGTTCTGTCACCTCCTCCAGCCCTGTCCCCATCAGGGTGGTCCCAAAATTTGAGGATGTCCCCGGTTCCTGCTGTGTCTGTCACCTGCTCTGTCACCGTGTGGGGGGTGCCAGAATTTAGGGGTGTCCCCAATTCCTGCTGTGTCTGTCACCTGCTCTGTCCTCGTGTGGGGTGGTC
Source organism: Phylloscopus whistleri (assembly GCA_017589585.1). Taxonomy (NCBI): domain Eukaryota; kingdom Metazoa; phylum Chordata; class Aves; order Passeriformes; family Phylloscopidae; genus Phylloscopus; species Phylloscopus whistleri. The sequence goes on along the minus strand of JADMLD010001362.1, from coordinate 5,600 downwards.
CCAGAATTTGGGGGTGTCCCCAATTCCCTGCTGTGTCTGTCACCTGCTCTGTCACCTCCTCCAGCCCTGTCCCCGTGTGGGTGGTCCCAGAATTCGGGGTTGTCCCCAGTTCCTGCTGTGTCTGTCACCTGCGTTGTCCTCATGTCCATCCCTGTCCCCTGTCCCCGTGTGGGGGGTGCCAGAATTTGGGGATGTCCCCAATTCCCTGCTGTGTCCAGCCCTTTCCCCATCGGGGTGGTCCCAAAATTTGGGGGTCCCTCCAATTCCCTGCTGTGTCTGTCACCTGTTCTGTCCCCATGTGGGTGGTGCCAGAATTTGGGGGTGTCCCCAGTTCCTGCTGTGTCTGTCACCTGCTCTGTCACCTCCTCCAGCCCTGTCCCCATCAGGGTGGTCCCAAAATTTGGGGGTGTCCCTAGTTCCTTGCTGTGTCTGTCACCTGCTCTGTCCCCATCGGGGTGGTCCGAGAATTCGGGGGTGTCCCCAATTCCTGCTGTGTCTGTCACCTGCATTGTCCCCATGTCCATCCCTGTCCCCTGTCCCCATTGGGGTGGTGGCAGAATTTGGGGATGTCCCCAATTCCCTGCTGTGTCTGTCACCTGCTTTGTCACCTTCTCCAGCCTGTCCCTGTGTGGGGGGTCCCAGAATTCGGGGGTGTCCCCAATTCCTGCTGTGTCTGTCACCTGTGTTGTCCCCATGTCCATCCCTGTCCCCATCGGGGTGGTGGCAGAATTTGGGGGTGTCCCCAGTTCCTGCTGTGTCTGTCACCTGCTCTGTCCTCGTGTGGGGTGGTCCCAGAATTTGGGGGTGTCCCCGATTTCTGCTGTGTCCAGCCCTGTCCCCATAGGGATGGTGGCAGAATTTGGGGATGTCCCCAATTCCTGCTGTGTCTGTCACCTGCTCTGTCACCTCCTCCAGCCCTGTCCCCATCAGGGTGGTCCCAGAATTCGGGGGTGTCCCCAATCCCTGATGCATCTGTCACCTCCTCCAGCTCTGTCCCCACCTGGGTGATGCCAGGTGTCCTTGCTCTGTCCCCTGCCCTGTTTGGGGACCCCACATTCCCTTTGTCCCTGCTGTGTCTGTCCCTTGTCCCCGCTGTCTGTCCCTTGTCCCCGCCGTGTCTGTCTGTCCCTTTGTCCCTGGTGTGTCTGTCCCTTTGTCCCTGGTGTGTCTGTCCGTCCCGGGGGCAGTCCGGGGGTCCCCCGGGCTGGCAGGAGGTGGGGGCCATGGGGTGGCCCTGCCCGGTGTCCCCTGTCCCCGCTGTCACCCCGCAGAGGTGCCCCAGGAGCCGGACATGCTGACGGTGATCTGTGTCCTCACGGCCGCCTTCACCGCCCTGGCCATCGGGGTGGTGGCGTGTGCCCGCTGCCGGGGGCACTGCTGGGGGAGAGCAGGTGGGGACTCTGGGGAGTGATTGGGGTGCTGGGGGGTGCTGGGGGGCACGGGGGGTGCTGGGGGACACAGGGGGTGCTGGGGGGCACGGGGGGGTGTTGCAGGATGGGGGCAGTTGGAGACCCCCTGGCCCCAGCTGGGGATGGGATTCTTTGAGTTTTCATCTGGATTTTGGATGAGTTTCCCATCTCCCTTGTGGGGATGGGATGGGATGGGATCCATGGGATGGGATCCATGGGATGGGATGGGATCCATGGGATCAATGGGATGGGATGGGATGGGATGGGGTGGGATGGGATCCATGGGATGGGATCCATGGGATGGGATGGGATCTATGGGATGGGATCTATGGGATGGGATGGGATGGGATGGGATCCATGGGATCCATGGGATGGGATGAGATGGGATCTATGGGATGGGATGGGATCCATGGGATCCATGGGATGGGATGGGATGGGATGGGATGGGATGGGATGGGATGGGATGGGATCCATGGGATGGGATGAGATGGGATGGGATGAGATCCATGGGATGGGATGGGATGAGATCCATGGGATGGGATCCATGGGATCCATGGGATGGGATGGAGATGGAGATGGAGATGGGATGGGATGGGAGGGGATGGGATCCATGGGATAGGATTGATGGGATGAGGAGGAGGCTGAGGGTAAAACGGGATGGGACAGGGTGGGATGAACATGAGGATGAGGATGGGATGGGGATGAAGTCAAGGGTGCAGATGGTGACGGGACAGGGACGGGGACAGGGACGGGGACAGGGACAGGAGCAGCTCAGTGTGGGGCCGGGCCCATCCCGTGCCCTCCCCTCCCCGTCCCCCCAGCGCGGGACCCCCAGCCCGGAGCCGAGGCTGCAGGGGACGGAGCAGAGGTGGCCCTGGGTGACCTGAAGAGCCTCAACACCTGAGGCCACCCCCGGCGGGACCCCCAGGCGTGACACGGGCACGGGACACGGCCCCGAAGGAGGGGACGGCGCTGGGACCATTCTCTGGGGCGGGGAGTGGGGCACGAGGGGTTTGTGGGGTGGGGGGCTCTGCTCAGACCCCCAGGGTGCCCCCAAAGCCTCCAGGGGACACCCAAACCCCGGGGTCCCGTGGCTGGGGGGGACAAACCCCAAATAAAGAGCGTTGCCCCAGAGTGGGGGGTGACCCCTCCTTCCCACCCGTGAGGGGTTGGGGGGCTTGGGGGGTGGGATGTGGGGTACGGGGGGTGTCCCCATTTAGGGACAGGCTGTGTCCCCATTTAGGATCAGGCTGTGGGGTCAGGAGTGTCCCCATTTAGGGACAGGCTGTGGGGGTTAGGGGGGTGTCCCCATTTAGGGACAGGCTGTGGGGTCACGGGGGTGTCCCCATTTAGGGACAGGCTGTGGGGTCACGGGGTGTGTCCCCATTTAGGGACAGGCTGTGGGGGTCAGGGGTGTCCCCATTTAGGGTCAGGCTGTGTCCCTGTTTAGGGACAGGCTGTGGGGGTCAGGGGTGTCCCCATTTAGGGACAGGCTGTGGGGTCAGGGGTGTCCCCATTTAGGGACAGGCTGTGGGGTCAGGGGGTGTCCCCGTTTAGGGACAGGCTGTGGGGTACAGGGTGTGTCCCCATTTAGGGACAGGCTGTGGGGTCAGGGGTGTCCCCATTTAGGGTCAGGCTGTGGGGTCAGGGGGGTGTCCCCATTTAGGGACAGGCTGTGGGGTCAGGGGGGTGTCCCCATTTAGGGACAGGCTGTGGGGGTCCCAGGGGGTGTCCCCATTTAGGGTCAGGCTGTGTCCCCATTTAGGGTCAGGGTCTGGGGATCACGGGGGTCCCCAAGTGCGCTCGTTCCCTCGTGGCCGCTGGGCGGCGCTGTCGAGGTCTGGCCCCGCCCACGGACACGCCCACCGCCCCATATTTGGCACCATACCCGCCCATCACTTCAATGGCCACGCCCCCTCGGCATGGCCACGCCCCCTGTCCCGCCCGTGCCCCAAGGGCGCCGAGGGGGAAATTTGGGATATTTGGGATCCCGCAGCGTCCCGGGGGCTCCGCGGGGCTCCTCGGCCTCTGCTCCCCCTCCTCTCCTCCTCCTCCTCCTCTCATGGCCGCCACTGCGGCTCAGGGGCCCCATGAGAGCCTCCCTTCTCCTTCCCTGTGCCCTCCTCTTCATCCCACCCCATCCCATGGATCCCATCCCATCCCATCCCATCCCATCCCATGGATCCCATCCCATCCCATCCCATCCCATCCCATGGATCCCATCCCATCCCATCCTGTCCCATCCCACGTTATCCCATCCCATGGATCCCATCCAGTCCCACAGATCCCATCCCATTCCACTCTATCTCATCCCATGGATCCCATCCCAGGGATCTCATCCCATCCCATGGATCCCATCCAATCCCATAGATCCTATCCCATTTCCACCCTATCTCATCCCATAGATCCCATGGATCCCATCCCATCCCATCCCATGGGTCCCATCCAATCCCATTGATCCCATCCCATTCCACTCTATCTCACCCCATGGATCCCATCCCAGGGATCTCATCCCATCCCAATCCATCCCATGGATCCCATCCAATCCCATTTCCACCCTATCTCATCCCATAGATCCCATGGATCCCATCCCATTTAATGGATTCCACCCTATCCCATAGATCCCATCCTACCTTATTCCATCCCATGGATCCCATCCTGTCCCATGGGTCCCATCCATTCCCATTGATCCATCCCATCCCACCCCACCCCACGGATCCCATCCCACCCCATGGATCCCATCCCATCCCCGCTGTGGGGTTTGGGGCACTGCAGGACGGAGCCCCGGGCTCGCTGTCCCTTTCTTGGGGCAGGGGACACCGGGTCGGGGGTCCCCTGGGCAGGGGGTGGGGGTCGGACACCCGTGGGCCACCACGGGCTGGGGACAGGCAGGGACAAGGGGACCTGGGGTGGGTGGTGGCGTGGCCACTGCGGGGTCACCTGGGGCCACCTCAGCCATGGGGACACATCCCTGGGGACACATCCCTGGGGGCACATCTGTGGGGACACATCCGTGGGGACACATCCACGGGAGAACGGATCTGGTGGATGGAGACAGACCCCAGGGACGGACACACGGACCCCAGGGATGGACACACGGACACGAGGGCTGGACACACAGACCCCAGGGATGGACACACGGACCCCAGGGACGGACACACGGACCCCAGGGCTGGACACACGGACCCGAGGGCTGGACACACGGACCCCAGGGATGGACACACAGACCCAGGGGATGGACACACGGACACGAGGGATGGACACACAGACCCGGGGGATGGACACACGGACCTGAGGATGGACTCATGGACCCCAGGGATGGACACACGGACACGGGGGGTGGATACACAGACCCGAGGGTTGGACACACGGACACGAGGGATGGACACACATACCCGAGGGATGGAGACACGGACCTGAGGGATGGACACGTGGGATTTTTGGGAAGAACATGGACCCAAGGGATGGACACGTGGATGTTTTGGGAAGCACAAGGATCTGATGGGTGGAGACACAGACCTGACAGATAGACACGTGGATTTTTTGGGAAGAACATGGATCTGATGATGGACACACGGATCTGATGGATGGACACACAGATCCAAAGGGTGGACATATGGATTTTTTGGGAAGAACACGGATCTGATGGATGGACACACAGATCTGATGGATGGACACACGTGGATTTTTTGGGAAGCGTGCAGATCTGGGTGGGTGGACATGCAAATTCAAAGAGTGGACACGTGGATTTTTGGGAAGAACACGGATCTGATGGATGGAGACATAGATCCAAAGGGTGGACATGTGGATTTTTTGGGAAGCACAGGGATCTGATGGATGGACACACAGACCTGATGGATGGACACATGGATTTTTGGGAAGAACGTGGATCTGATGGATGGACATGTGGATTTTTTGGGAAGAACACGGATCTGATGGATGGACACACAGATCCAAAGGGTGGACATGTGGGTTTTTTTTGGGAGGCACAGGGATCTGATATATGGACACACGTGGATTTTTTGGGAAGCATGCAGATCCGGGTGGGTGGACAATCAGATCCAAAGGATGGACACATGTATTTTCTGGGAAGCACACGGATCTGATGGATGGAGACACAAACCCGAGGGATGGACACGTGGATTTTTTGGGAAGCACAGGGATCTGGGTGGGTGGACACACAGGCCAGAT
>JADMLD010001360.1:0-86700 GCA_017589585.1 Phylloscopus whistleri | reverse complement strand
CCCCCACCCCCTGCCTTTGTGCCAAAGCTTTTCCCAAGGAATTCCCAATATTGGCAACATCAGCTTCTCCCCAGCCCCTCCTGCCCTGCCCCTCACAGCCCCAGCCCGGCCCCAGGAGCCTTTTGGGGCTGCTGTGGGATCCTCTGCTCTCCCCAGCCCGTGAGGGCAGGAATGTCCCCGAGCAATGGCTGGGAATGCCTGGGAATGAGAGGTGGCAGCTGCCCAGGGGGGCTGGGCAGGTGTGCCAGGAACTCCAGAGGTTGGGAACCTGGCAGCTTCTCCCAGGCCTTGGCCCCAGCTGCCTGGGCTGAGGGTTTGTCTCAGAAACCCCAAATTCACTTTGGGGCTGCAGTGGAGTCACTTAAAGCCAGCTGAGGACACCAGAGCACCAGCACTGAGCCCTGAGTGCTTGGAGAGAGAAATTCTGGGATGTTTCCATGGAAATGTCGCAGCTTTGGCCACCCCAGGCTCCCTGTTTGCTCCCCAGGAGCTCCAGATTGGTTTGGAATGTTGGTTTTTTTCCACCCCCAGGGGGTTTGGAGAGTGGAATTTTTGGATCTTCCCCTGGAAGGTTTGGCCACCCCAGGCTCCCTGTTTGCTCTCCATGAACTCCAGATCAATCAGGCTGGGTTTGGAATGTTGGTTTTTCCCACCCCCTGGGTGCTCCCGATGCCCGGCTGGGAGCATCCCGCTCCCCCTGGAGCAGAATCCCTGCAGGATCCCACATTTTCGGGATCTGCAGGGAGCCACTGCCTCTGGGAGGGAGCTGAGGGATGATGGGGAACAGATGGGCCTGGCTGGGAGGAGAGGGAAGAACCTGAATCCACTTTCTGCTCATTTTCCTGCTTCCAGGAAAGCTCTGGATCCACCCCACCAGCCCTGGGTGGGATTTGGGCTCGGCTTCTCCCGGAAAACCAGCGACAGGATCAAAGGAACAGCTGAGGCTGGGCCAGGGGAGGCTCAGGGTGGGCAGCAGCAGGAATTTCCCCATGGAAAGGGAGCTCAGGCCTTGGCAGTGCCCAGGGAGGTTTGGAGTGCCCATCCCTGGAGGTGCCCAGGAATTCCTGGATGTGGCACTCAGGGCTCTGCTGGGGATCGGGCGCTCGGTGACCTTGGAAGGCTTTTGCCGCCTCAGGGATTCCGGGATGCAAATCCAGGCTGAGATGTGGCAGCGGGGATGGAGCAGCCGAGCCCGGCCGGAGCACGGAGCGGTCCCGAGTTCCATTTCCCAGCCTCCCGCAGCGCGGCCCCGGGCACGGCTCCCAGGTGCAGAGCACCACCTGCCGACATCCCTGCGACATCCCTGCGACATCCCTGTGACATCCCTGCCTGCATCCCTGCGACATTCCTGCCAACATCCCTGCGACATCCCTGCGACATCCCTGCGACATTCCTGCCAACATCCCTGCGACATCCCTGCGACATCCCTGCGACATCCCTGCGACACCCCTGTGACATCCCTGCCAACATCCCTGCCGACATCCCTGCGACATCCCTGCGACATCCCTGCGACATTCCTGCCAACATCCCTGCGACATCCCTGCCTGCATCCCTGTGACATCCCTGTGACATCCCTGCGACATCCCTGCCTGCATCCCTGCGACATTCCTGCCAACATCCCTGCGACATCCCTGCGACATCCCTGCGACACCCCTGTGACATCCCTGCCAACATCCCTGTGACATCCCTGCGACACCCCTGTGACATCCCTGCCCACATCCCTACTGATATCCCTGTGACATTCCTGCGACATTCCCGGGGCTCGGGCTCGGTCTGCGCTCCCCACGGGGGGCTCTGTTGGGTGACCGGGTTTTTTGGGGTGAATCTGCTCCCTCCAGAGGAAGGAGCCGCTCTGTGCCAGGCACCAGGAGCTCCCTCAGCTCCCGGGAATCGCACAGATCCCTTTCCACGCCCGTCTGAGCGGGATGTGGTGGGTCCAACCCTCGCTGGGGCACGAACTGGTCCATCGGGGATTTGGGGATTCAAAACCCCAACGTTATCCCCCAGCACTTGATTGGAAAACTGTTCAAGGCGCCGCAGGAACGCGGGGAATTCTGACACATGAAACCAGCCGTGGATTTTTGTCCCGGCGTCAAATGATTGTCCTTTGTCACCCTGGCAGCGCCGGGCTCCGCTGGAGCGTGGCTGTTCCAGGAGGGAGCTCTCCCGGGGCTCCGGATCCGGGAGGTTCCAATATGGATGAGCCGATGGAAAGCAGCCGAGAAAGGAAGAGCGTGGCTGCCGAGCCAGGGTGGGAATTTGCCGTTCCTGAATTGATGGCGGCAGGAGATGAGGCAGATGCAGCATTGCCTCCCTCCCGGAGCACTCGGATGGAAAATCCTCCGAGGTTCCCTCGGTGGCTCCTCCTTCCCCCCTGCCCTGCCCTGGCTCTGGCCGTGCTGTGTCTGCTTGGGTGGGAACGGACCCTAAATCCCATCCAGTCCCCCTGCCACGGCAGGGACACCTCCCGCTGTCCCAGGCTGCTCCAAACCCCAATGCACAGTCCCTGTGGCTGATTTTCCCCTTTCCAGGCGTGTTTGGGGATTTGGTTTTGCTCTTATTCCGTAACTTTCCTTCTGTATCCCCGCCCGGAGCTCTGAGGCTGCTCCAGCACTCCACAGATGCTTTGGAAAGCGGCTGGGATGTGTTCAGGGACATTCCCACAGCATCCCGGGGCCCTGGGGGACATCCTGGAGCTCCAGGAGCACCGGCTCCTCCTCTCCCGGCTCCTCCTGGATGGATGGAGCACATGGCACCCCTCCTGCCCCAATCCTGCTCCCCGAGGATCAGGGACTGCTGGGGCTGGGGGCACCTGAGATCCACGGGAAAAGGGAATTCCTGCTGGGAATGGCAGCGCTGGGGAGGCACGAGGGACAGCGGCCAGGCTGGAGTCAGCTCCCCAAGGGTTGGGAATTACCCAGAGAAGAGAGAAGAAAGGGTTGTTCCGGCTGCCAGCAGGCACTGGGATGCACTGGGATGCACTGGGATGCACTGGGATGTGCTGGGATGCACTGGGATGTGCTGGGATGCACTGGGATGTACTGGGATGTGCTGGGATGCACTGGGATGCACTGGGATGCACTGGGATGCACTGGGATGCACTGGGATGTGCTGGGATGTGCTGGGATGCACTGGGATGCACTGGGATGTACTGGGATGTGCTGGGATGCACTGGGATGCACTGGGATGCACTGGGATGTACTGGGATGAACTGGGATGCACTGGGATGCAGTGGGATGCAGTGGGATGCAGTGGGATGCACTGGGATGCACTGGGATGAACTGGGATGTACCAGGATGTACCGGGATGTACCGGGATGTACTGGGATGCACTGGGATGCACTGGGATGCACTGGGATGTGCTGGGATGTACCGGGATGCACTGGGATGCACTGGGATGCGCCAGGATGCAGTGGGATGCAGTGGGATGCAGTGGGATGTACTGGGATGTACTGGGATGCACTGGGATGCAGTGGGATGCACTGGGATGCACTGGGATGCAGTGAGATGTACTGGGATGCAGTGGGATGCACTGGGATGTACCAGGATGTACCGGGATGCACTGGGCTGTACTGGGATGCACTGGGATGCACTGGGATGCACTGGGATGTGCTGGGATGTACTGGGATGCAGTGGGATGCAGTGGGATGCACTGGGATGTACTGGGATGAACTGGGATGTACTGAGATGCACTGGGATGTCCATTCTGCCATTCCTGGTGCTGTGCAAATCGTGGATTCAGCCCCCAGCCTTCCTCCCCTCCTCACCAAAGCCGTGAAGTAAAACCCCGCTGTTCCCTTTTCAGCTCCACCACGACCTTCCCCAGCAGGGCTTTTCTCCGTTTCATTTTCCAAGAGTTTAAAGGAACGCTTCAAATCCCAAGGAAATCCATTCTTTTTTAATTTGCCTGGTGGGTTTGGGGTTTTTTTTTTCCCTGATTGACCTAAATTCAGTTTCCTCGTCACAAATTCCGTGTCCTCATCACCTCTTGCCCCAGATTTTTATTTTCTTTGCATGGCAAGAAGCCAAAAGAGAGAGGAGAAAAGAAGAAAGTGGAAGGAGAAAAAACAAAGAATGAGGAGAGATCTTCACAAAGCTCCATTTGTTGAAATTCCTGAAGGAGCTTGATCCAACCTCTCCTGCTTTTTATCCCCATGGAATCCAGGTGGGTTTTTCCCTGCTGGCTTGATTGGCTCCTGTGTTGGGTTATGGAACCCAAAATGTCTATTCTGTTCCATCCGCTGAAAGCAGCTGGGAGATGTTTTTTCTTTATCTCTTGTAACTCTGGGGGAGGGGGGCAGTGCCTTCTGATAAGGGGCAGCTGTTCAAACCAGCTGGGGCAGTGTTTGTTATCTCTGTCACCACCCGCCCTCCCTCCAGGGGATCTCTGCTGCTGATGGGCCATGAAGGCTCAGCAGGGACAGGACACATTCCATCATCCCATGGGAGATGCTGCACCCAGTGGGAGGAGCCAACCATTCCCACCTGGATAAAACTGAGACTCAGGAACACCAGGGATCTGGTTCCACTGGATTCCCGGAGTGAGACCGGACCCTTCTGACCATCCCTGGGCCCTTCTCACCATCCCTGGGCCCTTCTCACCATCCCTGGGCCCTTCTCACCATCACTGGACCCTTTTCTCTCAGGATCATCTCCACTTCAACAGAACCACATCTGCCACTCCAGGAGGACTCACTGTGGGCTGCTCCCAACCCCCTGACCAACAGGGTGTCAGGTTGGAGCTCTGACTCTGTCAGGGTTTCTGGGATTGTTGTTTGTTTGCTTGTTTGTTTGTTTTTACTACTACATTTGTATTGTTAACATTCCCAGTAAAGAACTGTTATTCCCATTCCCAAATCTTTGCCTGAAAGCCCCTAATTGCAAAATTATAATTTGGAGGGGGTGAGGGGTTTACATTCTCCATTCCAAGGGAAACTCCACCTTTCCCTGGCAGACACCTGTCTTTCCAAACCAGGACAGGTTCTAATTGGATCCATCAGGATCGTGGATGGGAGCGTGGCAGAGGAGATGGGAGGTTGGAAAAGTTTTAAAAATCCAGTTGTAAAATCACGGAATATCCTGGGGTGGGAGGGACCCACAGGGATCATGGATTCCAACCCCTGGCCCTGCACAGGACGCTCAAAATTTTGGGTCAGCCAAGCAGCAGAGCCACGGGGATCATGGATGGGAGGTGGGGAATGGCTTAGAAGTCCAGTTGTAAAATAATGGGATATCCTGAGATGGATAGGATCTGGAGGGATCACTGATTCCAATTCCTTCCTTGCACAGAACTCACCAAAACTTGGGTCAGTAGAGCCATTGGGATCAGGGGTGGGAGCTGGGAAATGGCTTAAAAATCCAACCATGAAATCATGGAATATCCTGAGATGGAAGGGATCCACAGGGACCATCGAGTCCAACCCCTTCCCTGTGCAGAGCACCCCAAAAATTCCACCATCTGCAAAAATGGAGCCTATAAGGGAAGTCTGTCAGGGAATTTTCTACTTCTGTAGGAGGAGATTGCCCATCCTGGAATTGATCCTTCCCTTGGCTCATGGCTTGGGTGGAATCAGCCCTGCTGGCACAGGAGTTCTCATTCCATGTCAAAATTCCCAATGTTTACGAAGGATCTGAAGGGAGGGGGATCAAAAGAGCCCCACGGGAACCTCCCAGTCCCACACCACAGGGATCCAATGTTTCATTCTCCTCTTTTGTGACCCAGAGCTTGACCCGGCTCAGCTGAACCCGGCTTTGCGCTGTCCTCACCCCCGGGCAGGTCTGACCCAGGGCAGGTCTGACCCTGGGCAACTTTGGGGATGCCAGGGTGGAGCAAACCCTGCTGCAGAGGGTTTCTTCCTTCTCTCTCCTGGATCCAAGGAGAGCCAGGCTGGATCCAAGGACAGCCAGGTCACGTCTGACACGGGGCAGGGTGTCATCAGAGCATCACAGCCCAGACTGAGGCCCCAGGTTGGGCACTGTCCCCATCCAGGGCAGCTCCAGCTTGGCTGGAGGTGATTCCCTCCTCCTGGAGCACCCTAGGCACCGCCTGTGTGGGGTCTCAGGGAAGCGCTGCCCTCTCCCTCCCTCTGTCCCTCCCTCCCTTTCTCCTTCCCAGCCCCGCGGTTTGGCAGCCCTGGGCAGGGTGGGAATGGATCCCTGGAGAGCCGGGAATGCCCCAGCCCTCCCCGGGCCCCCGAGCCCAAGGGCAGGGGACAATCCCGGAGGTGACCCAAGGGCAGGTGACAATCAGGAGGTGACGGGAGGGCCGGGCTGTGAAAGCCCCCGCCCTGGATGGGGCTGTCTGGGAAGATTTTCCCGGAGTCAACCACAGCTCACTCCCGGGAATTCTCCTTTTTCCAGGCCGTGTTTCCATTTCCATCCCTTGACCTTTCAGCTGAGCGAGCTCTGCCGCTGCAGACCCCGGGCGGGGCTCCCAGCGCCGCTGCCGATCCAACCCCCGCGCCGGGGGAGGGAATTCCCTCTGGAAGGGACGGGAGGCTGGGCTGGGAGCACCGCGCGCTTCCCGGGCTCTCCAGAAATCCGGGAAAATTGGAAAACGCCTGCCAGGACCCCCGGGCTCATGGCATTTGGGCTGAATAAACATCTCTGTCTCCATGGAAAAGGTCACCCCGCGCTCAGTAAACATCTGGGGAAGCTCTGCCGTGGTTGTAAATTCGAGGAGGGGCTGCCCAGCTTATTTTAATAATTTTTAAAATTTTATTTTGAAAACAAATGGGTTGTCTGTTTCCCCCCGCTCAATTGCTCTCCAGGAATGACAGGCTGGAGGGGCTGTGGCTGATTCCCTGTGTCAAGGATTCCAAAAAACATGTGGATGTGGCAGCTTCTGAGGGATTTCCCAGCCTTAATGGGCCCGGTTCTTTGTGCCTCAGTTTCCCCATCCAAGGCGAGAGGAGCATCACAACCCCAGGGAGGGTCTGAGAGGATCCACAGGAAAAGATCCCTCTTCCAGTTATCCTGGTGATGGGAATTGCTCTCAGCTCATCCTGGATGGGTTTTGGGTGGAGCACCCAGCCAGGTTTGGGCTCTGGGAGCTGCAGGGAAGGGATTCCCTCAGCAGGGAGAGAAGGAAAAATTTCTCCAAAAAAAAAACACCCCAACTCCTCCAGCTCCTTCCCTGCTGCTTTGGGACAGATCCCTGCTCTGGGAATGCCCCTGCAGGGGGCTGGGAGGGCCCAAGGGCCGCGTTCTTTGGGGTAAATCCAGGGAACGTTTGCCCTCTCCGGCCTCACCCTGCTCTCACTTGTTCCCAGGCACAGCCGGAGCACTCCTGGTGACCCTGGCAGGGAATGTGGCAGGGAGAAAGGGCAGGGATGAGTTTTCCATCCCTCTCCAGCCGGGGATGGAGAAATGATCCAAAGGATCCTGCTCTGTCTGGTCTGGAAGGAAACCCCAGCTCCTCACCTCAAAATCCTCCTTTCCCTTCCCCCTTTAACTGCTCTGACAACATTCCCAGCCCTGCTGGGGTGGTTCAGGGAAAATCCTGATTCCCCATTCCCCTTTGGGCTGCTGGGATGGCTCAGGGAAAATTCCAAATTCCCCATTCCCCTTTGGGCTGCTGGGATGGCAGCAGGGGCATTCCAGGGGAGAAAAAGAGGCAGGAGAAGGGAGAAAGCAAAGATCTGAAATATTCTAATGGATTCAGGGGATTCAGGATGTGTGTCTGAACTGGAACAAGCTGCAGGGAAAATCCTGGCTGCTGCCCTTCTCCGACTCCCCATTTTCCTGGCTTTGTCCCACTCAGGAACAGCTGCAGGAGAGGGAGGGACTGGGCTGGAAACGGAGCAGGGAGAGACTGAGCCTCCAAGGGGCTGGGAATTCAAACCTCCCCACAAAGCTTTTCCTGCTTTTCCTTCTCTCTCCTGGCTCCTTGTCCTGCCCTTTCCACTCACACCCTGGGCCTGTGCCCACAGGGAATGGTTTGGGATAGGAGGGACCCTAAATCCCACCCAGTGCCACCCCTGCCCTGGCAGGGACACCTCCCCCTGTCCCAGGTGCTCCCAGCCCCAGTGTCCAGCCTGGCCTTGGGCACTGCCAGGGATCCAGGGGCAGCCACAGCTGCTCTGGCAATTCCAGCCCAGCCCCTGCCCACCCTGCCAGGGAGAATTTATCCCAAATATCTTCATCCTGATCCTCACAGGGAGGAATTTATCCCGAATATCTTCACCCTACTCTTGAACCAATAAGAGGAGCGAGCCAGGGGCGCCCAGGGGAGAGGGGCTGAGGGGAGGATTTGGGGTGAGCAGCACAACCCCTGAGCCAAAAAACCCCAAACCTGCGCTGAAGGGGCAGCAGGGGCTGCGCCAGCCCGGCCTCGGGCACTGCCAGGGATCCAGGGGCAGCCACAGCTTCCCCGGGAACTCCATCCCAGCCCCTCACAGGGAGGATTCCACCCCCAATACCTTCACCCTCGTGCTCACAGTGAGGAATTCATCCCAAGCATCTCCATCCTAACCCTGGCAGGGGGGAATTCATCCCGAGCAAACCCGCAATTAGCGCTCGGCAGATCCGCGGAGCCGTTCCTACTTCAGCTCCCATTTTTCCCTTCCCTCTTCCCTCCCCTCCAATTACGGAATTAGAGGCAGAGAAAAGCAGGGGTGGCCCTTGGGCTGATTGCTGCTGGAGGTGCCCGCGCGGGGGAGGGGGGTAATTAATGCTAATTAATGCCTAACAACCTGCCTGGCATTCCCAGCTCGCTTCATCTCCCACGTGGAGCTGGAGCATCACTCCCTGCATCCTCAAGCCTGGGAAAATTCACCTGTCGGATTTTTTTACATGTTTGGAACCACCTATTTCACCCCAAAACTTGCCAGGAGCTGCAGAGCGAGGAGCTGCTGGAATTTCAGCCTCTGAAGGGCTCCAGGCTGCCCGAAAATGATGAAGCCCAAATATCTTCATCCTCATCCTCACAGGGAGAAATTCATCCCCAAATATCTTCATCCTAATCCTTGAGGGGGGGGGGAATTCATTCCCAAGTATCTTCATCCTCATCCTTGAAGGGGGGAAATCATCCCCAAATATCTTCATCCTCATCCTCTCAGGGGGGAATTCATCCCCAGATATCTTCCTCCTAGTTCTCGAACACTCCAGTCCATCCCTGATCTCTCTCCTCTTCGTGTCTCTGCCCTTCTGAGCTGTGTCCCTGTCCCTCACCCTTCCCTGCTGCCCATCCAACTCCCTGCTGTCGGCTCAAGTTGTCCCCAAAGGGATGCTCATCCTTTCTATCCCCTTTTCGTGGAGGTTTGGGATCTTGCTGGGATTGTTCTGAACAGCTACAGAGAGGCAAAGCTCTGGGGAGGAACAGAATGAGAGGAGCGGGGTTGGTCAGGGGCTGCACCCCTGCCCTTCAGCCTCCCCTCCCGCCCATCCAGCTCCTTGCCTCCAAAGGGATGCTCATCCTTCAAATCCTATTTTTTGGCTGTTTGGGATCTTCCTTTTAGCACTCCCCTGAATCCCCGAGCCCTGTAAGAGGCTGGGATTAACAGGTACCAAAAATAAAGGGGGAGGAACACCCACAAATGAAATCAAAGGCGCCACGGGGCTCTGCTGGTTTGTTTTGACAGGTCTGGCTGAAGTTTAATTATTTACAGCACTTCAGAGAGCAGCAGGAGCCGGGCTGTCACGCGTTTGTTTTGTGTCACACGTTTTGTGTCAGTAATGGAGCCTCAATGGCAGCAAAATCCCGGGGAAGGGAGCAGGGGGGAGGCTGTGGGGTTGTGAGGCAGGATCCAGGTGGGATTTAGGGGATGTTGCACACCCACCTGGGCCTGAACGCTCAGGGGGAAGAGCTTCTTCTGTGGGTGTGTCCTGGTTTAGGGTAAATTTGGGTGAAAACCTCCAAATGGGGCCTCTCTGGGGAGCAAACCCAAACAGCCCCTACCCCAACCGGTCCGGGAAAAAACTTCCTCGGAGAAAAGTGGAAAAACTATTTATTTAACAGACAAAGTGCCCAGAAGGGTAAAAAATGAATGATATAATCAAAACAAGTTTTTTCCACTTTCTCCTGCCTCACATTGGGCACCAATAAATGTATTTCTCCTGGCTTAGGGCAAATTTGGAGGAAATCTCCAAATGGGGGCCCTCTGGGAAGCAAATCCAAATGGCCCCACCCCCAACTGGTCCAGGAAAAAATCTCCTTAGAGAAAAGTGGGGAAAAAACCTGTTTATTTAACAAACAAAGTGCCCACAAGTGTAAAAAATGAATAATATGAAACAATAAAGCCTCTCCTCCTGCCAAAGTGGGGTGGTGAATTCAGAAAGTCCCTGCTGTGGGTGCAGCTCGGCTCTCCCAGTCTCTGGTCAGTCCCTCCAGGGCTGGAAATGCCGTCCTGGGCCCTGCGGGGCTGCAGGTGCAGCTCCCGGAGTTTGTCTGGGTTCTTCAGTCCAGGGCAGGTTTGAACAGCCCCAAGGAAAAGGGAAACAAACAGCCCAGGGAACTTCTCTGCCTCAGCCAGGCCAAGCTCACTGAAAGCACAGGAGATCTCTGT
The DNA here is from genome assembly GCA_017589585.1 of Phylloscopus whistleri. Lineage (NCBI taxonomy): Eukaryota > Metazoa > Chordata > Aves > Passeriformes > Phylloscopidae > Phylloscopus > Phylloscopus whistleri. Next base: position 76,196 of record JADMLD010001360.1, on the reverse strand, counting down.
CCCGCTGTCTGTCCGTGCTGCAGACGGACACCGTGCAGGAGCAGAGGAGGGAGGGTGTACCCCTGGTTGGTGCCTGAGAAGTTTTGGTTTTCTGAAATTCTTTTCCAGGGAATTTTCTGTAAACAAGAGACGTTTTTGTAGCTGTAACTTTGTTTACATCCCTTTCCCTAGGAGGGACTTCTCCCTGCTGTCCCTCTGCTCTGAGCAATGTGATTGCAGAGGTTTGTCTGTGTGTCACCAATCCAATTGCTCTGTGTAGAACAGGATAAAAGGGAGACACATCCCAAAAACAGAGGAGTCATTTTCAGCCTTCTGGAGTCAGAGTCTGTGTGGTTGTGGTGAACAACAGCGTCAGGAGTGCAGCTTCTGCAAACAGAACCATCTGAAAGGTGCAGAGCATAACCCCCAACCCAAACAGAGCAGAGCTGGGGGCACGAGTGTCACAAAGTCACCCTGGCACACTGAGCTTCCACGGCCGGTGATGGATTCGGCTCCCAGGAAAGCTGCAGGGATGAGAGGATCTTCCCAGGAGCCAGAAGTTGTTTCTTTGCTCCCTGGAGGGAGGTAAGTCCTGATCGTGCTCTGACCCTGGGTTTTTCAGTCCAGAGCAGGTTTAAACAATCCCAAGGGAAAAAAACCCCAAAAAACAAAAACAAAAAACAACCAAAAACCCCACAAACAAACAAACAAGCAAACAAAAACCAACCAAACAAAACCCCAAACAAACAAACAAAACCCCACCAAAACAAAACAAAAAAAAAACAAACCAAAAAACCAAAAAACCCAAAAAACCAAAACCGAAAACAAAACAAAGCAAAAACAAAACAAAAACAAAAACAAACCAAAAACAAACAAACAAAAAACCCCCAAACAAAACAAAACAAACCCACAAAAAACGGTCCAGGAATCTTCTCTGCCTCAGCCAGCTAAACTAACTAAAAGCAGAGGAGATCTCTGTCTCACCACTGTCCATGCTGCAGACAACACTGGGTGAAAAAATAAAAAGTGCAGGAGTCAGGCAGCACCTGAAACAAATTCCTTGCTGCTTCTTTCTCCCCCTTGGCCCTCAGAACCAGTCTGAAAGGTGCAGAGCCTGACACACAGCACAGACAGAACAGACAGTGGGGGATACAAGATCAGCCACCCCAGGACAGGCTCTGGGGTGGGAGGTGGGGATGAACCCTCAAGGAAACTCGCTGGAGATGCTGGGATGAGCAACCCTTGTGTGGCTGGGGGTGCTGAGCCTGACTTTAAAGAGCTCAGCATCTTTAGGATTCAGTTTAGGGAACCCCCAGCTCTTTCCTTGACCAGCTCCCACTGCAAACCTGGCTGGCTTGAGGTTGAAATGTTCCATTCCTTGGAGCTGCATTTCGCTGGGGCTCCTGCACACCTTTGCAGCCTTGAGTCAAGAGAGATCTTAATAGGTAAGAAAAAAAAAAAATCCTTATATCTGGAAACATTTATACAAAGGCTGCTTTTGAGGTTGTTTGGGAACAGAGCTGGTGAAAGCACCTGGAACTCTCGGTTTGAGCACAGGACAGGGCTCCTGCCAGGCCCAGGTAAAATCCCAGCTCAGCACCAGCTGCCCGTGGGTGTGCAGGGGACAGCTGAGGTGTCCATGCAGGAACAGCTCTGCCTTCACCCCATAAACTGCTGGAAACTCCCTTTTGGGAGTCCCCAGTTGGAGGGGATCTTTTTCCTCCCCAAGTCCAGTACCAGGGTTAAAAAAGATAAACGAGACTCACGGCTTCAGCCTTCAGAGCTGTTTATTCCATTTCTTATCTCAAGTTCTGTGCCACCAAACCTGGCTGAACGTGCCAGAAACACAGGGAAAAAAAAAAACCCCTGGACAGAAGATCCCAAGATTCTTAAAGGTTTCTAAACCAATTAACTCCTAAAACGTGCTGTGTTTATTGTTCTGTGCCAATAATCACTGCCTGTTCTAAACACACAACCCCTGTGTCAAACCCATCCTGCCAATGTCTCTGTGCCAACGTCAGAGCAGGAAAGAAGGAGAAGGAGAAGGAGAAGGAGAAGGAGAAGGAGAAGGAGAAGGAGAAGGAGAAGGAGAAGGAGAAGGAGAAGGAGAAGGAGAAGGAGAAGGAGAAGGAGAAGGAGAAGGGGCACCGCCCAAAATTCTCCATCTTGCTCCCATTTGCCTCCACACTAAAAACCCAAAACTACAAATTTTCACCCTGTGACAAACCAAACTACTATTTATTTCAAATTTTCGTTGCTTTCAGCTCATCTCTGAGCGTTGGAAGTTTTCCCCATGGACTGAGGTCAAAGGCAGAGCTTTCCTGGGGTCCCAGCTGGGGTCTCGGAACCCCCAGGGCAGCTCCAGGGATTTTCCAGGTGCCCTGGACTCCAGCAAACTGCAGTCCTGCCCAAAGGTGAGTTCCTGCTCTGCCATTCCCTCAGGGAACAAAGCAACCCCTTGCCAGCCTTTTCCCAGCCCTTGGCTCAGGCAGCACCAGCCAGGAAAAGCAGGACAGGGGAGTTTGCTCCTGTTTTATGGGGCCTCTCTGGGATCTCCAGGGGTTTCTCCAATCCAAAAACCACCAGGAGAGCTTCAGGTCACCCTGAGATGGACTTTGGGTGCTCTGATCCATGGATCCTGCACGGCACATGGTGGGGCAGAGGGCACACTGGGGAGTTTGGGAATCTCTGCTGAAGAAGAGGAGCAAAATGAAACATTTCTTGTGTGGAGGCAGCTTTGGGATGAATAAATCCAGCGGCTCCTAAATTCTCGTCCAGCTGCCCATTGATGATGGATTTTAGGGGCCATTTGCAGCCATCCTCTGGTTCCTGCCCAAAAAAGCCACATTGGCCTCTCTTTCCTGATGGGAAAGAGGCACAGGCAGGTCCTGGAAGGGTGGGAGGGGATTGGGGGAATGGGATGTGGGGAAGGGGATGAAGGGAAGGGGATGTTGGGAAGGGGATGTGTAGAACAGGGTGTGTGGAATGGGAATGGGATATGAGGAAGGAGATGTTGGGAAGGGGAAGGGGATGTGCTCCCAATATCCAGGAGTGGCCTTGGATGTGCTGCTGGGTTGGTTTTTCCTGCAGGCTGGACTCCCATGGAGGCACAGCCATGGAAACAATTTTGCCTCCACATTTTCAGCCCAAGTTTGTGCTGGGCTGCAGCAAAAACCCTCCGTGGTTTTCCAGCCTGGATCACTCCTGTGGGGAGCAGCATCTGGTGCCCACCAATCTCCAGTTCTCTGCTCTTTGGGAACATTCCCTGGCTGGACATAAAAATTTCTTCCATGGAGCTGGAAAAATCCTCTTTGGACAAATCCTCTGGCCCCAGTGAGCTCCAAACTGCCCCCAAATCTGTTCCCTCAGATGATGTTTAATGAACCCTTTTACGCTGCTGGGTGGGGAACTTTCGGGGCAGGAGCCTGGCAGAGGAATTCCTGAGCTTTGTTAGGGCTTTAAGAACCTTTGAGCTGCCTGGATGGGCAGCCTGGAGTGTGAGGAGCTGCCAGGGACGGGGCTTGGGCACCACCACCCAGCCCCTGACCTTTTCCTGCTCTTCCATCGCTGCAGGGACAAAACCGGCTGGAGACAGAACTGAGACCTCAGGGAAAACGGAAACCCTGCCAGCTGTGGAGGCTCTGGGAGAGCTGCAGACGTTGGGAATTCACCTCCTCTCCCTTTCCCTGTCAATAATTCCTTGTCCAGGGTGGGTTTTGCCCCGGGAAGGGGATGTTGGGATGTGCACAGGGGACTTTGTGACGCTTTTTTCTGCCAAGTGGGCATTGAAAGGAGCTGGGGTGGGGCCGGGAGCTGAACAAGGGGCTGTTGTTCCCAGGCCATTCCCGGCACAAGAACAAAGTTCAAACAAACAACAGGAGACTGTTCCCGGTGCTGGAACTCCTCGGGCTGGAATTGTCTGGGAGTTCCAAACCAATCCCAAAAGGTGCTGGGGAAAAACCCCGAGGTCTCAAGCACGGAAGTGCCACTGCTGCCTTGAAACCTCTCACACCTGCTGGAGAATCCTGGAATGAGAGTCAGAGAACCCTGGAGTGGGTTGGGTTGGAAGGGACCTTAAAGCTCTGGTCCTGCTCCATCATTCCAGGGGTTCCTGCTCCACCATCCAAGGGATTCTGATGGTTCCTGTGCTGTCATCCCAGAGATCCTGCTGGGTTCCTGCTCCTTCAACCCAAGGGGATCCTGTTCCATCATTCCAGGGGTTCCTGCTCTATCATCCCAAAGGGGTTCCTGCTGGGGTCCTGCTCTGCCATCCCAGGGTTCCTAAAAAGCTCCTTTTTCCAGATATTTTTTGGGGTTTAGGCACTGAGTGGAATCTCTGCTCCATTCTGTGGGATGGCTCCCAGCAAATCTCATTGTCTGCTTGTTCATTGAATTAAAGGAGGTTGGAATGCTCTCCCGGCCCTCCTGCCATTCCTGCAGGATAATGGGAACACATTTGGAGCAGTTTTTTTATCTGAGCAGAAAGCCTTAATGCGCTGGGATGTGGCACTTGGAGCCCAGGAGCGGCCTGGCCATTAAGCTGGAACTCAATTAGCCAAGAAAACGGAGCCTAATGAGGAGCTGGGGCTGCGAGGAACACTGGGGGGAAATCACCCTCATTCCCAGGATCTCAGGGCTCTGTCTTGCTTTTCCAGGCTCCAGCAGGACCTGCTGTGATGCAGGCAGGGGGATGGTTTGGGGCCAAAGGAGGTTTGGGTTAACCGGGTGCAAGGAGAGGTTTTTTATGATGTGGCTGTAGGACACTGGCAGAGGTTCCCAGAGCAGCTGGGAGCTTCCCAACCTCCCATCCATCCCTGGAGCCCATGTGGAAAGCCATTCCCTTCGTCCTGTCCCTGTCCCAAATCCCTCTCCAGTTCTCCTAGAGCCCCTTTAGGTAAAAACCCCAATCCTGGAGCATGGGTGTGCACAGAGCCCAGCTGCACACCCATCCTGTCCTGCTGGAACCATTCCCAAATCCCTCCAGCCCAGGCTTTCCCTGTTTATTTCCTGCTTTTCCCTCTCCAGATCTCACTTAACCCCCTCAGTTCATCCACCTTTTTTTTCCACCTCTATTTTGATGCTCCTGTGGTCCAGTTGTCAAAAAAACAAACCTTCCCAATAAATTCTCTTTGAGCTCCAGAGGAGTCCATTCCTGGCACCCAATTTGCTGCCTCCCGTCAGAGCTCCTGCCAGGGTTCCATTAAATGAAATGGAAAACAATTCAGAACACAAGGACAGTTTGTGCCTTTGGGAAGGGATAGGTTTGGCTGTAAAGGTGTTCCCAGGTGATAAACAGAATCCTGGAAAGGTTTGGGTTGGAAAGCGACGCTGTTAAAGATCACAACGACACGGACTCCGACTCAGAGGGCTGACAATGACTCTGTTTATTTCTGGTTATTTCTTCCCTTCATGCTGTTTTACAAAGAACAACCCAATGGGTGAAAGAAAGACAAACTTCTTCAATCACATTGGTCAATCAGAGGGGCATCCAGAAGAAGTCCCTCCTAGGGAAAGGAATGCAAACAAAGGTTACAGTGAGGAAAACGTGTCTCTTGTTGAGAGAAAACTCCCTGGGAAAAGAGTTTCAGAGAAACCAAAACATCTCAGGCACCAACCAGGGCTACAGGAAAGGACCTTAAATCCCATCTCACCCCTGCCCTGGCAGGGACCCCTCCCCCTGTCCCAGGTGCTCCCAGCCCCAGTGTCCAGCCTGGCCTTGGGCACTGCCAGGGATCCAGGGGCAGCCACAGCTGCTCTGGCAATTCCAGCCCAGCCCCTGCCCACCCTGCCAGGGAACAATTCCTGCCCAATCTCCCATCTCATCCAAACCTCTCCCCTATCCTTGCATTCCCTTGTACTTGAAATAAATCCAGGAAGGGTTTGGAAGGAGGGAAGTTTCGGTGAGGAGCTCTCAGAGCTCTCCTTCTCCTGTCTCCTTGCCCAGGAGCTGCAGCAGGGATAAAGAGCCTGAAATTGGGAGCTGGGACCCCCCGCCCTCCCCCAGCAGTGAAAAGGGTCAGAAAGGGGAATAATTCCAACTTCTCCTGCTGATTTCCACTCTGGATCCATCAGGAAACCTCCCCAGGAGCGCAGGTGTGACCTGGTCACCCCCAGGCTTTGGGAACCACGCACCTCTGACTGCTGGATTTAGGAACTGTGTGTGGCAGGAAACCTTCCCTGGGCCCATCCCACAGCCCTGGCAGAGGGGAGATCCTCCCAGCTCAGTTCTCCCCGTGGATCCTCCCTTTCCTCCCTCAGACAGGCGCTGGTTTGCAGCCCTCAGCCCCCACGCTACTGTTTCGCCAGCCAGGCCCCACAAAAGGTCCCCGGCATTTTTGTGGGTGGTGTTCCCTCATCCCCGCTTCTCCTGCCGCCACAACTCTGCTTTTCGGGACAACTGCATCCCGTTCCTGCCTCCCAGGGAGGGCATCCTCGCCTTTAATCTCCAGGGCATCCCACTGGAAACGTCCCCACTGCGGGGGGACAAAGAGCAGCTCTGCAAATCGGCTGAAAGGGCTCTTTGTTCTCCCTCTGGCCGGGGCTGCAGCGCCATTTCCAGCCCACTCCGCGTCTTCCTTTTATTTTTTATTTTTTTTTTTTTTTTCCCCTTGGAATGAAGTCATTTCAGCCATTCCCAGCTCCTTGCAGGAACTCTGCTGAGCGGGGAAAGTCCTCGAGCTGATTTTCACCCCGGAGCCCTCCAGGCTCTGGCTGCAGCAGCTCTGGCCCAGCCCTGCTGGTTTTTCACCCTCTTGGATTCCCGGGAGAGCTGCAGGACACGAGATGGGTTCCAGAGGGGCGCCAGATTCCAAGGAGGTGCCAATAACCCAGATTTTGCTGCTCTCTCCCCTCGGCAGTGACTGGTGCAGGACTCACAGAAGGACAGGATTGAAACCCATCAGTAATTTTTGCTCTTTCCTCCTTTTCCTTTGTTTTCCTTGGAATTCGTTCTGATAACGAGAGGAATTGATTCCTCCTAAGCCCTGGGTATCCTGTTGCACAACATTCTGATGGATTTAGGTGAATTCTGAGCCAGAATCCTGTGAAATGAGCCTGGGGGCTGAGCTGAGCTCTCGAAGGGCTGGGGAGGTGGAATTGGAATCAAGATAAACTCAAGGTCACTTGTTGAGGAGAAAGCAAATGAGGGCCAGGCCTGGGAGATACAAAATTATTTGTGGGAGCACAGCAGGGGAGGGAGTCTGGGATGGGAGAGCTGAGCAGGAGCCCCACGGAAAATGGGGCTGAGTATTAAATATTAAAGGGGGAAATATGGGGTGGGGAGCTGGGAACTGGCTTTGTCCAGGTCAGGGGCTGGCAGAAAGTCCTTGAACTTGGCGCTTTTTGCATTTTGTAAAGGTGGTTAAACACCCGAGGGGGCAGGGGGAGCCCTCCCAGGGCTGCCAGGAGCAGCAGAGCTCCTGTGCTCCCTGTTCTGAGCTCATCCCAGCAAGATCGAGGGAAAACTCGATTATTGCACCTAAAATGGCCAGGGGGAAATGTCGAGGTCCAAGGTGTTGTCTGGGTTTTTGCTGGTCTCCTCTGTCCCTTTAAGGAGTTTTCTAAAGTCTCATTTTTAGCCTTCTGTCTTTACCTTTTGTAATGGAGTCAGATACAATTTTATATAAATAACCATTTTGTTATTGTAAAATCTAATGATGTTTACATTCTTCTCATAAGGAGGTGAGATGATTTTATCACATTCTATATTTCATTTGACTGGGAGAATATAAAAGTGAAGCAGGCTCATCTTTAAATTACAAAGATAGTTTATTTACACACACTGAAAGGATGAAAATAGGAAGAAAAAAAACAACAAATGGAACTTTCAAAACATCTTTCCCTCCCTCTTCAAGTTTTCACTTTTCTACACTCAACATAAAAAGACATAACCTGCAACTTTAGCCAGTTTTACCATTTTAAGATAATCTTTCATCAATTCTTCAGGAAAGGAGCCTCTCCATTTCAATAGAGACTTTGTTCACAAGGACTTCAAAGAACTCAATCCTACCCACTTACAGTATTCTCAATACTGAACACGTGGGCCCTGTACTCAAATACACTGCAACATTGGGGTGTCGCCTTTTAAAGGTGTCTCATCCAAGGCAAAGGGTTTTTTCTTCATTAAATCAATTTTACTCAGTCTATCACACAATACCTTTGCTCAAAAATCTGCATATAAAACAATCACCTCCCCAAATTGCACATCTTTCCATGGTTTAAAGGAACAACTCAGTTCAGTCCCTATGTTTCAGAGAAGTCCAGCTAGAATTTTCAGCCACTCCTCCTCTTCTACCTTAAAATCTTCTTTCACTCTCTTTCTACTGACTTCAGCTCCATGCTGTGTTTCCTTATGGTCTAATCACTGTATCTGTCCTTCGTTCAGAGAAAGGCCAGTGCTCAGAAGAAATCCATTTGCTAGCAGAGAAAGAGTGAAACTTGTCAGGCTTGTCGGGCTGCTCAGGTGATCTCGGTGCAGCGGGAACTAAAAAAGTCCGAAGGCCGCGCTGTTCTTTTCGGCCTGAAGGGGTGGGGGGGGAAGAAGCATTCCGCAGCTGCCAGGGCTTCTCTTCCCCTTCCCCGCTGCTGCTGCTGTTCCCGGGGCCACGCCTGGCTGGGGTGGGAGGAGGTGACAGTGGGACACTCCTCGGTCCCTGTGGTGACAGGAACGGCTGCCGCCGGGGCTTCTCTTCCCCTGCCCCGCTGCTGCTGCTGTTCCCGGGGGCCACGCCTGGCTGGGGTGGGAGGAGGTGACAGTGGGACACTCCTCGGTCCCTGTGGTGACAGGAACGGCTGCCACCGGGGCTTCTCTTCCCCTGCCCCGCTGCTGCTGTTCCCGGGCTCAGACACAGCCGAGCTGCGCTCTCAGGGGCCCAGGCCGGGCCCGGCCGGGCTCTGTGCTGCTCGATGTTACCTGTGATCCAGCCGGAAGGAAAGAGAGAGCTCCTCCCCACACTCTCGGCTTATATGAGTATTACCCAAAAGTCGTAACCTACTTTTGAATGGTCAAACTATCTGCCAATTAAATAAAAATGATTTTTGATTAGACCATTCTTAACCCATGACAGGAGGAGAGAATTGATGGACTGTTGGGTTGCCCAGTGTGGTTGAGGAGGAAGATCTTCTTCCTCCAATCCATGGTCACTGCTGGAATTCTATAAATGTTGAAGCTGTAAATAAACTGCCTCTTTTCTGCCTCGGACATCGCAAGGTGTGTGTGTGAATTCTCTGTGTCATGTGTGACACCAAGGGGCTCTTTAATCCTGCAGGGTCGGACAGAGCAGCCCCATGGAAATGAGGGAGGCGGCCCCGCCCAGTCCCTGAGCTGTGACATTCCCTGGATTTACCCCAGGTTTGATTCAGGAATGATCCAGGCAGGGAAGAGGCAAACCCTGACTTTAACAGGGCCCAAAAGGGGAAGGGGGATGGAATAAAACAAATGAAAAAGGAACTTTGTGCCTGTGCCGTGTTGGATTTGGGCGCTGGCCAGGCTGCTGGGCTCGGCTCAGCTCCAGCATCACCTCAGGGCAGTTCAGCTTGGACTGGCTGCTGGGGGAATGTTCCCGTGCTGCTCCTGTCCCACAGCCGGGGTGGGGAAAAGGGAGAACCCGGGCTGCTCTGGGGTCAGGAGTCCCCGTAAAATTGATGGAATCCTTGGGGTTTCATAATTAAAGAGAATATGGGATTAGATGGAAAAGGGGCTTTGAGCAAACAGGGACAGGGTTTTGCACAGGAGTGAGGGCTGAGCCCAGGAATTCCAGGAGGGTCTATGGGCTGGGGAGGAAACCTGGAATTGGGATTTTGGGATTCAAGTCTGATCTGCACCTCTGGGGTGCCCTTGGAGGGGGTTCCTGGGCCCCATCAGGGGTTTGGGATCACACAGGCACAGGGGTTTGGGATCCCACAGGCACAGGGGTTTGGGATCAGACACAGAGGGTTTGGGATCACACAGGCACAGGGGTTTGGGATCAGAGATCAGGGAAGGGACCTTTTCCTGGTGGCTGTCTCCAAACTGTCCCTGGCACCGTTCCCTCCCAAGCCCACCCAGCCCTCCCCTTCCCGGCAGCTGATTATCTCCAGATATGCAAAATCATGCAAATGAGGCCATAAAGATTGTAATTACGCTGAAGGAATTAGCTGCTCATTAACGTCAACTTCCTGCTCGATTATTTTCCTGACTGTCCCTCCTTTGGTGCCGACGGGGAAGGACACGTCCCAGTCCCGATATCCCCAGGATTCCCGGAGATTTCCTGTGGGTTCCCTTCCCCGCAGCCCCTCCGGGGACACGGACACCTGCCCGGTCCGTGGCAATGTCCCCAGCGGGCAGGACACGTCTGCCAGTGGCACTGATGCCTTGGATTTCAGCTCTCATATTTTCAGATTCTGTGCCTAAGGATGCAGTTCCGAGCCTCACATTAAGTGCCAGTCAGCTCTTCACAGAACAAGCAGACAAAACAAATCCTTTCCTGCTGAGGACCGAGGACAACTTTCAGCCCAACAGCACAAACAACGGTGGACTGAAGAAGGATGGGACCTCACAACCTGCAGCTGTAATTGGACAATTAAACCCCAATGTGCAAATGGACCAAAACTGATAAAAATGTAAAATCTCGTGATGGGGCAGCCATTTTGTGTGGCCAATCCCAACCCACCCTGGGTGCAGCCTTGGTCAGGCTCCTGTAATGCCCTAGGGTGGGTCCTGGAAGCCTTTTAATAAATATCTGCTTTATTCTCTAGCTCTGTCCAGCCTCTGTTTCAGGTCAGCCTTCCCAAGGCATCAGCACCCGCCCCATCTATCCCTGCACGGCTGGGATGGAGCTGTCGCCTTTCCCCAGTGGAATGAGGCTGGTGGAGAGCTCGGGAATCCTCAGGAGAAGAGGAAAGGAAAGCCTGGGGAGGTGTCAGTGGTCAGAGAGATCGGGAAATCCTGCGAGGAGAGGTTTGTGACAGCCCAGCCACTTCACGCTGACAGGCGCTGCCGCTCCTCGTTTTGATCTGCGGACATGCCCCGGCCGATATCCCAAAGCATTCCTCATATCCCAAAGCATTCCTCACGCTGGCAGCTTCCATCCCTTCCATTTCTTCCATCCCTTCCATCTCTTCCATCCCTTCCGTCTCTTCCATCTCTTCCATCCCTTCCGTCTCCTCCCGCTCCCTGGAAACTGCCGCAGTTGGAACAATTAAACTCCGCCCGAGGCACTGACAGGAATCCTGGAGCTGGGAGCGGGGTGCGGGTGCCCTGCCGCCCTCGGGGACAGCGATTTGTCCCCCTGCTGGGATCAGATGTTGGCACCAGAGCTGGCTGCACTTCCAGAGTCAGCAAATCTCACCCAGGGATGTGTCGCCCTGTTCTTCTCTGTTTTTCTAAAGTTTTTCTAAAGTTCATTTCAGACTTCTGATGTTTTACCTTTTGTGATGGAGTTTCTCACACACTTTCCATGTAAACAATGATTGTTTTGCATTCCTTTCTGGAGGAGGAGAGAATTGATGGGCTGTTGGATTGACCAGTGTGGTTGGAGAGGACAAATTTCATCCTCCAACCCATGGTCACTGCTGGAATTCTATAAATGTCGAGGTCTGTGAATAAACTGCCCCTTTTTGCCTTGGACATCTCAGTGTGTCGTTCTTTTGTGTTGTACTGCGTCAGGTTTGCTCCCAGTTTTCCAAAGAAACCAAATCCTCTGGAAGGGCAGAGCCTCGTTGAAGGGTTCCAAGAGGAAAAGCAGCTCAGGCCCCAGAGCCACGGGAACTTGGGAAGCTCCTTCCAAATGCCAGGGATGTGGGAGACTCCAGATGAACTCCGGGATAACTCTGGAGAAATCTGGAAAAAGCTCAGAGCACGGTCAGGACTTACTGACACTGCTCCAGTGCAGCAAAGAAACAACTTCTGGCTCCTGGGAAGATCCTCTCATCCCTGCAGCTTTCCTGGGAGCCGAATCCATCACCGGCCGTGGAAGCTCAGTGTGCCAGGGTGACTTTGTGACACTCGTGTCCCCAGCTCTGCTCTGTTTGGGTTGGGGGTTGTGCTCTGCACCTTTCAGATGGTTCTGTTTGCAGAAGCTGCACTCCTGACGCTGCTGTTCACCACAAGGACACAGACCCTGACTCTGTGAAAGGCTGTCAGCCTTTCAGAAGGCTGAAAATGACTCCTCTGTTTTTGGGATGTGTCTCCCTTTTATCCTGTTCTACACAGAGCAATTGGATTGGTGACACACAGACAAACCTCTGCAATCACATTGGTCAGAGCAGAGGGACAGCAAGGAGAAGTCCCTCCTAGGGAAAGAATGTAAACAAAGTTACAGCTACAAAATAAAACCAAACAAAAACAAACAAAACCAAACAAACCAAACAAAAAACAAAAACAAACACCCCCCCCCCAAAAAAAAAAACCAACCAAAAATCCCCAAACCAACCAAGAAACCCCAAGAAAAATCCCATTAAAACCAGAAATCCTGCAGGTTTTGACAGCCATTTTTCTCCTTGCAGGAGACACCGGGTGCAGCATCTGGAGGGAATAGGGAGATGATTCCCCTTCCCTGGGAGCAGCAGCATTCCCAAAGCCCTCCCGTCATTCCCACCCCATCCCCTGGGCTGCTCCAGGGCAAGGAAACCCAGAAACCCACCCAGAACCTCCTGATTCCAGCCAGGATTTACAGATCCCAAGGGAAAGATGCACCCCAGAGCCATTAACATTCCAGGGGAGTGAAACCTTCCAGCCCAAATCCGCTGAGCCGGGATGTCAGGAGCATTTCCACGGTCCAGAGCAGGAGAGGAGATTTCAGTCCTGAACACAACAACTCCCATGGAGTTTAAACCCAAAAGTATCCTGCTTTTCTCCTTCTCTTTTTTTCTTTCTTTCCCCTTTTTTCTTTATTTTTGGCCTCTCTCTTTGAAGGAGAAGAAAGGAAGAAGGGAGAACATGGGCGCTGATCCCGTCATTCCAATCCCGGGACAGAATCAGGGTCAGGATCTTTTTTATTCATTTCAAAGGGAATTTAATCAGTCAATTAATACTCCAGAGCGAGGAGAGAAATGTCAAGGAGAAGAAAACACATTCCAGAGGCAACAGCAGGAATATTGGACCTCCTGCTCCGGGACTTTTAGCAAGGAACAAAGATTTTCCTCATCACAGCTAATTAATTCCTAACGAGTTCCTGATGGGAGTCGCCAGGTCAGGGCAGGGTTTGCTGGGGTTTATCTAAAGGCCCCTTCCTGAGGGGCTCATCCCAAATCCAGCACCCAATCCAATCCCATCCCACCTCCCTGCTGGGAGAACCAGCCTGGAAAAGCAGGAATGATGCTCTGAGCCGCTCTGGCAACAACACAACCCCATCCCAGAGATGGAATTGTGGAGCTAACTGGAAAAGCCCAGGGATTCCTGGGGAACCACCAATGCCCCTGAACCACCAAATCCTTGGGGAACCACCCAAATCCTTGGATTCCTCCGTGTTCCAAAGTGTCCTCACACAATCTCTCACCCAAATCCTCCAACAGCACAGGAACAGCCACCAACATTCCCACGGAATGCCAGCAGGATCCATCTATGGGGCCAGCTGAGACTTTTTTTGCGAATAATCACTGGCATTCGGCAGCCTGCTGAGCTGGTTATAAAAACTCATTAGAACAAATCCCAGCTCCTTCTCCTGCTTCTCCTCTATCCCATCCCATCCCATCCCATCCCATCCCATCCCATCCCATCCCATCCCATCCCATCCCATCCCATTTGCCGCTGGGGGCAGCTGGGGGCCATCAGGATTGGGGGTTGTTATCCAGAGCTGGGAGCTGGGTTAGGATCCAAAGGAGGCTGAAAGGAACAAAACCAGGCCAGAAACAGCACAGCTCCCACCTGGGATGGGGCCATGGCATCAATTCCAGCACAGCTCCCACCCAGAATTCAGGGGATTGTGACGTGTTCCTGAACTCTGCCTCCTCTGGGTTTACAGCCTGCTCCTCTGGACTGAATGTCACCGGGATTTGGGGATCATTGGTGTCACAATACAACACAAAAGAACGACACTCACACACTGAGCTGTCCAAGGCACAAAGGGGCAGTTTATTCACAGACCTTGACATTTATAGAATTCCAACAGTGACCATGGGTTGGAGGATGAAAATTGTCCTCTCCAACCACACTGGTCAACCCAACAGCCCATCAATTCTCTCCTCCTCCAGAAAGGAATGCACAACAATCATTGTTTACATGGAAAGTGCCTGAGAAATTCCATTACAGAAAGTAAAACATCAGAAAGCTTTAGCAGAACTTTAGAAAAACTCCAGAAGAACAGGGTGACAACTGGAACTCTGGGAAGAGGGATTTGAGCACCTTTGGGTGTGTAAGAGTGGGAATGAAGAGGTGATTTGGGATGGGGACGTTATCCAGATCCAGTGCTTTGCCTGGGAATAGGGAAGGGTCGGAAAACTGAGCCCTGTCTGACCCAAGAAGAAATTCCTCCCTGCTCCCTGTCAATCCCAGCTGGGAGCAGGAACCTCCCACTCACCCTGCAGCCTCTGGGAGCCCCTCTCAGCTCCTGCCTTTCTGCCAGGAAAATCCTGGGTGAATATCCCATGTCCTCAGCTCCTGCCTTTCCTCCAGGATGGGTCCTGGGTGAATATTCTGTGTCTTCAGCTCATTCCCACCCCTCATTCCACCAAGGTCCTTCCCCATCCCATCTTCTCCTGGTTGGGAGGTGGAGAAATTCCCCACAGGAAACCCTGGCACAGAGGGATCCATCAGGGAGCCCTCATTCCAAAATTTCCAGGCATTTTGCACTTTTTGGGAGCCACCAACCAGCAAATCCCTAAGGAATATCCCAGTGCCACCAGTGCCCTGGGTTTGATGGGATTCAGGATGTGCTGGTGTCCCTGGAGTGACACTCTGGGAGTTGTCACTGTCCTGGACCCCTGATCACACCCAGGGACCCCACAGCTGCCAGGAGCAGATCTGCAGCCTCACAATTCCAGCTGTTCCATCCTGAGGAACCTCTGGAGTCCTTAAATAGGAAAAGTCGCAGGCCTGGAGCCAAATCACCCCCCAGGCCACAATTTCTGGGTTTTTTGGGAAATTGCAGCAGAATTGATCTCTGCAAATCCCAGAAAACCCAGCTCTGTGCCAAGCTGATCTCAGCCTGTTCACAGCCCCCCCATAATGGGGCTTATTTATGGCCTCCTCGGAAATAAACACATTTCAGAGCCACTTCCACGAGATCAGCTCTGGTTCTCCAGCAAAAGGATAAATAATGACAGCGCAGCTCCAAACGCGCTCCAGAGCCGGGGTTTGGCAGCCTGGAGCTGCCGGAGCCTCTGCAGATGTTCCACCTCCATGGGCAGCACACGGAGCCTCTTCTCAGAGCACAAAAGCTCCTGCGAGCCCGGAGGAGGGGCTGGAACTCCAGCCCTGCCTGCCGGGAATGCTGCTCCCACCCCAAATCCCACCACGGCTCTTCACCCCTCGTTAGCAGCACCTGCAGCTCCGGAGGTGCCCAACGCTTCCAGAACCTCTGGAAGGGCACAAACCCATCCCGAGCTGCTCCTCATGAAGGGGACGGGGCCCGGCGGGCAGAGCCTGGGAAAACGGGAATTCCAGCGCTCCCATTCCACATTCCCTGCAGAGCAGAGGGGAGATGTTCCACTGTGGGCTCTGCCACCTCCTCAGCCACTTAGTCCAGGTCCTGATCCCAATCCCAGAGCTCAGGGAGGGCTCCAACACCTCCCCAGCCCTTCAATCCCAATCCCATTCCCAGAGCTCAAGGATAACTGTGGACTCTGCCACTGCGGGCTCCGACACCTCCTCAACCCTTTAATCCCGATCCCAATCCTGATCCCAACCCCAAACCCAGAGCTCAGGGAGGGCTCCAACACCTCCTCAATGCTTCAATCCCAATCCTGATCCCAGTCCCAGAACTCAGGCTCTGCTGTGCACTCTGCCACTGTGGGCTCTGACACCTCCCCAGCCCCTCAATCCCAATCCCAGAGCTCAGGGACGCTGCTGCCTCTGCCGCCTCCTCCACATTCCCGGCAGGATCCTGGTGTCAGCCAGCTGCTCTCCTCACTCCCAAACGGATTTCATTCCTACAAATTGCCTTCCCAGGGGGCTGCCATGAATATGCATTGTCCCTGCTCTCCCTTATTAACTGCGGGATGTCTCTATCCATCCCTTCCCAGACCTCCCTGATAACCCCACTGCTGGTGTGGGTTCTGCCTGGGCAGGGCAGAGCAGGAGCAGTGGGAATTCTCATCCTGGAATCCTCCCTGTGCTGCTGGGGAGCCGCTCCCCATGGGGCTGTGCCCGTTCCCAGGGATGGAGCAGGGACAGTGGGAATGCACCAATGGATCTTCAGTGCCCCCCTGGCGCTGGGGTGAAGGGCAGAATTCAGGGGAAACAATAAAAGTATTGGATGGCATTAAAGAAACCTAAACCCGGGCTGGGATTTAGGGTTTAACGCTGCCTTTGCTGCAGAGGTGTTGGGAATGTGGGCGGATCCTGGGATGTCTCTGCTTCCTCCCTCCCATCCCGCTGCTGCCTCATGGAGAGAAGGGCTGTGAGAAGGGTGGAGAGGGACTGGGGACAAGGCCTGGAATCCTTGGAGGATTCCACCACAGGAGCCAGGGAATGGCTTCCCAGTGCCAGAGGGCAGGGCTGGCTGGGAGATTGGGCAGGAATTGTTCCCTGGCAGGGTGGGCAGGGGCTGGGCTGGAATTGCCAGAGCAGCTGTGGCTGCCCCTGGATCCCTGGCAGTGCCCAAGGCCAGGCTGGACACTGGGACAGGGGGAGGTGTCCCTGCCAGGGCAGGGGTGGCACTGGGTGGGATTTAAATTTCCTCCCAACCCAAACCAGTCTGGGATTCCACGAAATCACCAATTCCTTCAAAAATCCCTTTCTGCCCAGTTGAAGCTGCAGCTTTTGCACAGTTTGAGGTCCTTTCCTCCCACTTTTCCCTGATGTTGTTCCACCTGGGACAAAGGCACCACCCGAGGCTGTTCCTGTTGAAGACCCCGTGACCATCTGAGCATCATCAAATCCCCCCAGTTAGCAGCAGGAATTTGGGCCCTGCCCAGCACCCCGGGCTATGACAGCACCGGAACCAGCCCAGCCCAGCCCCGGGGCTGTGACAGTGACACCAAAGCCCCGGGGCTGTGACAGTGACACGTTTAGAGGTGACTGAACCCCTGTGCCGCAGGAGTTCGCTCTCAGTGCCGCCACCAGCAGCAGCAGCAGGAAGGGTTGCAATAATCCTCCCAGAAATGCTGGGACATATCTGTGACACCGTCCCCCTGTCTCTGCTCTCATCCTGCCTTTCACCCTCTTTCCCATTCCCCTCCACTCGATTTTCCCCTCTGCACGGGCAGGTCCTGTTCACAGATCTGTGGCTGATGGGGTTGGGTGTGATGAGTAAATCCTGCTGGGATTGATGCTTGGGGAGCCCTCAGTGATTTTATTTCATTCTCCTTCGCTGGGGCTCTCCCCGGGCTCAGCATTTCCCTGCTGGGGTGGTTCAGGTGTCTGAATGTCACCCCAGGAGGGCTCAGCAGCCTGAACTCCTCACTCAGGCGGAGTTTTGCTCTTTTTTTTCCTCATTAATGACTTTAAACCCCCTCAGAGATGCCGGCCCTGGGCATGGAGGGCGCTCCGTGGATTTGTGGGTACCCAGGAGCTGAATTTCTGACCCAGGACAGGTGAAAACCTTTTGATCCTCAGCCCAGGTAAATTTGTTTGAAGCTCACTGAGATCCCCCCTTGCTCTGTCTGTCCACACCTGGCTGGGTAAAGAACCCTCCAGGAGTCCAGCACCGATCCAGCCTGGACCTGCCAGGAGTTTCAGGAAAATTTTGCTCCAAATTTTGGTGATTTTTGCACTGCTGTGGTTCCCACCCCGTGGGAAGGGGCAGGGCTGTGACATCTCCTCCTCCACTCGGGAGGTGACAGCACAAAGCCCCAGTTTGGGCACAGCTGAATTAAACCCCAATTTCAACAATATTTTTTTTTTTTTTTTTTTGGCTGGGCAAGGCAGAGCTGACAGAAGATGGTTGGAGCTCTGCTCTGCCAGGTGCCTCCACAGCAGTGCCCGGTGCTTTTCCAGCCTCTCCATCCGGTGAATTTTCACCTTTTCAGGATGTGTGGAGCTGAGAGAGCTTTCTTCCCCTACTCCAGGAAACCCTGAGCAGCAGCGAACGCCCCAGGAGCAATTTCCCCTTCCAGCTCCTGAATGCTTTGAAAGCAAAAAGGCAAAGGGGGTGAATTTAAATTAATTTAAATTTAAATGAAGGGAAGGAAAATTACACCCCCTCCAGTCAGCCCAGGCAACGCCTGGCTCCGGCTCCCCATCCCTCCTGACCAACAGGGGCCCAATTTGGAAAATCGCAGCAGCCCCAACAAAAATAAATCCAGCAGGGGACGAGCAGAGCTCTAGAGCTGTCAGAAGCGAGAAACTGCCTTTTGCCGAGAAAGCAGCGTCTAGCGCGAGAGAAGGCAGCGTCCTCAGGACACAATGCTGGCTGTGCCCAGAGGCGTGAGGCAGCAGTGGAAGACTGTTGAAAGCAAGAACAGCTCGGGGAGAGCAGGTGGTGGTGGAGAATTTCAGGCAGAAGCCGTCAGGGCTGCAGGCTGCAGGAGGAGCTTCAGGCACACTTGTAGCACTTCCCCAGCACAGTGCACAGCTCCCGGGGCTAGATCCACGCCAAACATGCCTTGTCTGCAAGCGAGAGCTGTAGAGAGAGCAGGAAGCGTCAGGTTGCTTCTTTCGCCGTGTACGTGCTGGCTGCTCTGTTTGCGCACTCTGCAGAGAAACACTGGTGCTTGCTTCTGCTTCCAGCAAGCCAAGGTGCTTGTGCAGCAAGAATCCTGCTTTTTCCAGCACAGGATCACTTTGGAGCTGAGTGGGAGTTAGCCCTGCTTTTGCAGCACCAGCAGAAGCTCTGCTGGCTCTCTCGACTGCTTTTCCATAGCAGTGCTGTCAGAAGCGAGAAACTGCCTTTTGCCGAGAAAGCAGCGTCTAGCGCGAGAGAAGGCAGCGTCCTCGGGACACAATGCTGGCTGTGCCCAGAAGCGTGAGGCAGCCGCTGCAATTCTGCTGCAATTCCCGAGGCTGTCACGGACAGAGCTGGGGTGCGGGGAGGTGGGAAAATGCATTATCCAGCTCCTCGCGTGTATTCCAGAGCCTGGGAAGACCTTGATTGCAGAGCCGGGGCGAATTTGTCCCTTCGCCCTGAGCGTTATCTGGACGGCTGCGATAATCTCTGCAGATAAACCAACAATTTTCCTGCGGCTGAGGCGTTGTGGTGGCTGAACACCCATTAGAGCTGACAATAATCCTTTCATTTGAACCCCAGGCAGCTCCCAGATCGGTGCTCCCGAGGAGGGCTCGAGGGGCAGATAACCCGATGGATATTCAATTATCAGCCAGCAAAGCTGATAGGGAATGTTTATTTCTCGAGGAGCGATTCTCCATCAAACGCTGATTGGGGAAAGGAGGGGGAGCTTTGCCACCGAGAAAATCCAGTCCCTCGAGGCAGAAATCGCTTCTTTTTCTCCTTTAAAGAAAAAAAAAACCCCAGAACAACAACACCAAAGCAGGAAATCCCACAGCGTTCGGAAGTTTGGAGCAGCTGGGTTTGAAAATGGCTCGGAATCTTTGGGGGAATCGTTCATTACCCGAGCAGAGGAACATTCAGTTCCAGCAGAAATTGAGCTCCAGCAGAAATTGAGCTCCCGGTGCCGGGCGGGCGCGGCTGCAGCGGGGACAGTCCCGTCCCTGGGGTGGCTGTGCCCCCTGCCCACCTGAGCCCCCCTCCCCGAGCACCCCCGGGAAGGCTGAACCTCCCCATTGCTGCCGATCTCTGCAGGGGCTGGGAGAGGATCCCAGAGTCTGCAGAGTCTTTAGGGAACTTCATTCGTGGGAAAGCCTGGTAAAAATCATGGAATCATCAAATCCCTGAGGAGGGAAAAGAGCTCCGAGGTCATCGAGTCCCAGCTGTGCCCGATGCCCACCTTGTCCCCAGCCCAGAGCCCTGAGTGCCACATCCAGGAATTCCTGGGCACCTCCAGGGATGGGCACTCCAACCCTCCCTGGGCACTTCCAAGGCCTGAGCTCCCTTTCCATGGGGCAATTCCTGCTGCTGCCCACCCTGAGCCTCCCCTGGCCCAGCCTGGGGCCGTTCCCTCTCCTCCTGTCCCTGTGCCCTGGGAGCAGAGCCCGACCCCCCCGGCTGTCCCCTCCTGGCAGGAGCTGTGCAGAGCCACAAGGGCCCCCCTGATCCCCCTTTTCTCCAGGCAGGGACGTGTGAAATCCAAGGAACTGAGAATTCCCGAGTTCTCTGGGATGGATCTCGGGTTCTCCCACCGGTGACGGCGCAGGGATTCCGGGGGGCTCTGCCCCGTGTCCCCCACCCCTGCAGCGCCCGCACCCCACCCCGAGCTCCTCGTGCCCCGATCCCTCTCTCCTTGGCTCCAAGGAAAGCTCCGTGGAAGCTCCGGGAGAAGTTTTGGGCTGAGATTCCAAAGGCTCGGCGTTTCCAGCTGGGATCGCTCCTGCAGGCGCCTCCTTCCCCCTCTGCTGGTGACACCGCCTCAGCCTCCAGCAGGAATATTCCCCTGGAAAAGGGGGAAAAGCGCGTCCGAGGGCGTCAGGGACCCATCCCAAATAAACCCCGCTGGAGAAATCCCAGGGAAGCAGCTTTAGTGCAAAATCCAAGGAAGAAGAAAACCAGAGGAAGTGGAAACCCCGGATTTTGCTGGAGTCAGGAGGGATAGAACCCGAGGAAATCTCTTCCAGTCACGATCGGTAATTGTGCCGTTAATTACCCATTGATTTAATGAGCTGGTGGTGTCACCACTTGACTCCCAGCGATTGTGTCGCTGCCATTCCCGGGATCGGTGACACCGGAGCCGTTCCATGAGGGGATCCGGCCTTGCCAGGGGTGGCTCCAGGCTGGAATTCCTCACAATTCCAGGCCAACACAGGGCCCTGCAGCATTCCCAAGGCTCATTAGGGCCCCTGGACAATGCGGTGGTTTTATCCGAGATAATTAAGTAATTATTGCGTGTAATGGAGAGAGCGGTCAGTGGGACCCAGGCTGCTCCCACTTCCACTGTGGCAGGGAAAAGGAATATTTCCATGATATTTTCCTTTTCCTTTTCTCTTTTTCATTTTCTTCCTTTTCTTCCTTTTCTTCCTTTTTCCCCCTTTTCCTTTTTTCCTTTTTCCTTTTTCCTTTTCCCCCTTTTTCCCTTTTTCCCATTTTCCTTTTTCCCTTTTTCTTTTTCCTTTTTCTTTTTTCCCTTTTTCCTTTTTCTTTTCCCCTTTTTCCCTTCCCCCTTTTTCTTTTTTCCTTTTTTCCTTTTTTCCTTTTTTCCTTTTTTCCTTTTTTCCTTTTTTCCTTTTTTCCTTTTTTCCTTTTCCCCTTTTTCCATTTTTCCTTTCCCCCTTTTCCTTTTCCTTTTCCTTTTCCTTTTCCTTTTCCTTTTCCTTTTCCTTTTCCTTTTCCTTTTCCTTTTCCTTTTCCTTTTCCTTTTCCCTTTCCCCTTTTCCCTTCTTTCCCATTTCAGATTTCATTTATTAATTATCGGCCTCTGTCAATTTGGTGCCAAATTAACCTCGAAAACACCAAAATCTCAGCAAAATAAAAAGAGACAAAGAATCCCCTGAACTGCGATTTCACTCCCAGGCTGACACAAACTCTCTCCCCGCCCCGGGAATACCGAATCCATCCCCGGCCTCTCCCGGAGCTGGGAGGGATCCGTGGGTTGTCCCGGGTGTCCCGGGACGAGGAGGATGCTCAGCCCCACCTCCCTCTCCCAGCCAAACCTCGGGAGCCTCCCGGGTGCTTTCCAGAGCTTGGATCTCCCTCTTGTGGCTGCACCTCGTGGATTCGGGATGAACATTCCGGGCTGGGAACCTCAACACAATCGAATTTCCCGATTTTACCAGATTTTGAACAGAGGCTGGGGGGGGAGAGGGGCGGGAGCTCCCTGGGCCCGTGGCAGCTGCGTGCGCCCTAATCCATGGGAAAGGGCCTTGGAATTCCTCGAATTCAAATTAATTTTAGTTTTTAGATTTTTAATTTTTGTTTAAATTTTTCTTTATTTTAGTTCTTTTAATCCTCCGATTGTTTGAATTCTTTAATTATTTGAATTCCTGTGGGGTTTTTTTTCCCTGCTGAAATTCTGCTCGGTTCCTGTCCTGCTGGATCCAGCCCCCGGCACGGAATATCCAGGGAGCCAAACCCTTTCTGCATCATCCCTGCTTCCACAGCCATTCCCTGCAGGAGAAAGGTCTTTTTGGGATCATCAAACAGCAGAGCTGGGAGGGAACATTCCCACTGAGGAGAAATCCAGGATATTCCCAAAAGAAGGGGGGAAAGAGGGGGAAAAGGCAGCAAATAAACCCAAACAATGGAAAAGTGCTATGAAATCTGAAGAATTAAAGCACAAATCCTGGCCCGGGTTATCCAGAGCAGCTGTGGCTGCCCCTGGATCCCTGGAAGTGTCCAAGGCCAGCTTGGAATGGGATGATCCATAAATTCCCTCCCAACCCAGCCCGCTCTGGGGTGTCTCAGGGATTTCCAGGCCGGCCCCTCTGACATCGGTGGGATTCTGCTGCATCCCAGGAACAGCTCCCAGCCCCTCTCTGATTCAATCCCACTGCAATTCCCACATTTCCTTCGCACCTCGAGCCATTCCCTCAGCTCCGTTCCCAGCCCCGCTTTTCCCGTTCCAGTTCTCAGCTGGGAGCGGCTCCGAACGCGCCAGACACGGAAATTCCTTTATTTGGGAGCCGGGACCTGCCCGGTGCCACCCCCGGCCCTCGGGCGCCCTTCCAGCTCCGGTGGGAGCCGGGATCGGGAAGGAACCGGGATCGGGAAAGAACAAGGATTGGGAAAGAGCCAGGAACGGGAAGCAACAGGGATGGGGAAAGAGCTGGGATTGGGAAGGATCCGGGATGGGGAAGAGCGGGATCGGGAATCCCTCAATAAACGCCTTTAAGGAGCTCTGGGATGAGCCGGGATAGGGAAGGAGCCGGGATGGGGAATAGATCGGGATCAGGATCGGGATCGGGAACGGGCTGGGACTGGGATCGGGAAGGGGACGGGATCGGGATCGGGACCGGGATCAGGAAGGAGCTGGGATGGGGAAGGAGCTGGGATCAGGAAGGGGCCGGGATTGGGAATGGAATGGGAAGGAGCCGGGATCGGGATCGGGAAGGGGCTGGGATTGGGATCGGGAAGGGGCCGGGATCGGGGATCCCTTCCCGGCCGCCTTTCCCGATCTCCGGGATGAGCCGGGAGCGTTGCCAGGGTGACGCTCCTGGTTGCCATGGCTCTGTCACTGTCACCCCCTCCCGCTGCCACCTCCTCCCCGATGTCCCTTTGATGGCCGGGACATCAGAGCGATGCTGGAATTCCAGCCTGGATGGGATCTGTGGGACACAAATCAGGAATTCCCATTCCCTGAGGGGTTTTCCCTCCCAGGGTCCCTGGGATGGGTTTGGCCCTGGTCACCTCCAGTTCCTTCCAGACTGAGAAATTTGGGATAATCTTGGATATTCTTGGCTAAAAGCGTGGTTTGGTGGATGATGGCCCTGCCCAGAGAATCAGAGAATTACAGAACTGGAGAATTAGGGAATCATGGAATTAGAGAACAATAAAATTACAGGATAATAGAATCATAAAATGACAGAATCAGAATTATGGAACCACAGAATTATAGAATAATAGAATTATGGAGTTCTAGAATTAGAGAAAAATGGAATTATAGAATAATGGAATTATAGAATTATAGAATTGGAGAATTACAGAATCATGGAATTCCAGCATCCCAGAATTACAGAATCACAGAATTACAGAAACACAGAATGACAGAATTACAGAATCCCAGAATTACAGACTTGATAGAAGAAGTAAAACTCCTTTTGCTCCATGGACAAACCCCATTAATTTTAAAAAATCCAAATCCCAAATCCAGTCATTTTAGCACATTACAAGACTAAACAGAACAAGGGAACTCCTTGGCTCCACAGAATAGAAACCTTTCATTAAGGATAAATCTTTTAATCCCTATAAAATAATTACGTTAATAATGTCCTTAAAAAGGGTTTGTGGGGTGCTTTTGGGAGGACCAAAGCCTGATTTAAATGAAATGAGCACTTTCCATCCTACTGCAGGTTATTAAAAACAACAATGACAACAAAAAGAAATGGAAATTCAGCAATTTTGGGTAAATATTCCTTTTGTCCAAAAAAGAACCAACTTTGAGGAGCCCCCTCCTGGCAGGAGCTGTGCAGAGCCACAAGGGCCCCCCTGAGCCTCCTTTTCTCCAGGCTCAGCCCCTTCCCCAGCTCCCTCAGCCTCTCCTGGGGCTCCAGACCCTTCCCAGCTCCGTTCCCTGCCCTGGACTCGCTCCAGCCCCTCCAGGTCCTGTTCCCACAATCGGTGCCCAGGATCTGAGCAGCCTCAGCAGGGCCAGCTCAGGGTTGAGCACATTTTCACATTTTTCATCAGGAAAAGTTCTTTACCAGCACTGACCTCATGTTTGCTGCTGAGGCAGATCTGCTGCTGGTGTTGATGAACAAGATGGAGCCTGTGCTTTGGGACAGGGGGAGATTCCATAAAATCCCTGATTGGATTTGGGGCCTGCATTGCAATTACCTGATCAATTACCCCGGCTGTCCCCTCCTGGCAGGAGTTGTGCAGAGCCACAGGGGCCCCCTGAGCCTCCTTTGCTCCAGGCTCAGCCCCTTCCCCAGCTCCCTCAGGATTCTCCAGCCCCTTCCCAGCTCCATTCCCTGCCCTGGACTCGCTCCAGCCCCTCCAGGTTTGCCCAAAATCGAATTTTAGAGCTTGACCTCAGACTGAGGCAGAGCCCAGAGCAGCCCTGAGCCTGTGACCATCCTGTCTCTGACTGGAATTAAATGAGGAAAAGCCTCATTTGATCCCACTCATGTGCAGATCCAGGGCAGTGACCGATGCACAGGATCCCAGGAGCCAGCGCAGCTCTGGACAAGCAGCAGCACTTCTGTCATCTCCAGAGGCTCCCAGAGAACTTTCCTGGGAAAACAAGAATTCCCATGGATTTCCATCTCAGAGCCCTCTTGGATTGCTGAGCCCACCCTGGGATTTTTCCCTTGCTCAGCTCAGGATGGCAATTCCAGTTCTCAGCTCATGAAATCCTGGGAATTCACTGACTCTCACCATTGGATCCATTCCCATAACTGGATTTCTCAGGGGCTCCCAGTGCATTTCCCATCCCAGGAAGCAGCAGTGGGATTCATTTTCAGATGTGGATTGGAGCTGAGGGATTTGGAGCTGAGGGATCCAGGTGTGGAGCACAGCTGGATCACACCCAGGTGTGTTTGGGGTCTCCTTGCAGTGTCAACAATGAAACACTTTGGAATCAAGATGGGAATTTGCCCCATGATTTTCTGGCTCACAGCTCCACTGGAATAATTTCCTTTCCACCTGGAAAAGTTGGATTTGAAGTTGATTTGCTCCTATCACAATAATTCCTTCTTTTCTCAGGATCCTTTGTGTGCCTTCACCATCCCTGAGCTCGGCTGCCTGCAGGGATTGTGCCCAGCTCAGCCACACAAAACCATCTCCAAGCGTGACAAATTCACTCCAAAAGATGAAAGGGAGGGGTGATGTTCAGAGTTCATGGAAAAAGGGGATTTCTGTGGGATTGCAGCTCCCCTGGCGCTGCCCTGGGATCCCTCACACTCACAGGGCCAAAACTCCAGCAGCTGTAGGGGAAACTGGATTACACTGTGAGCCTAAAGCCCAGGGAACAATCATCCCATGGGATCCTTCAGGGCACTGCTTCACCTCAGAGGAGCTGGGATCATCCCCTGTGTCCTGGTTTAGGGCAAATTTGGGAGGAAACCTCCAAAGGGGTTCCTCTGGAAAGCAAAACCCAAATGGCCCCTCCCCGCAGCCGGTCCGGGGAAAAAAAACCTCCTTGGAGAAAAGTGGGAAAAACTATTTATTTAACAAACAAGATGCCCACAAGCACAAAGAATGAATAACATGAAACAATAAAACCTCTCAAAGAGAGCTGGCAAACTGAGGCAGTCCCTGCCCTGGGTGCAGCTCAGCTCACTCAGTCTCTCACCAGCCCCACTCCCTCCACAGCTCCAGGCCCCGCAGGTGCCAGCCCTCGCTGCTCCTCTGGGTTTGTCAGTCCAGAGCAGATTTAAACAGTCCCAAGGAAAAGGAAAAAAACATTCCAGGGAACTTCTCTGCCTCAGGCAGCTCAAACTGACTGAGAGCACAGGAGATCTCTGTCCCAGCGCTGTCCGTGCCTCAGAGCAAGGCCGCAGCCAGGCCATGTGGGAGTCAGGCAGTTTTCTCAAAACAAACTGCTGCTGCTTTTTTTCCCCCTTTGCTCCCAGAACCATTTAAAAGGTACAGAACTGAATATAGAGCACAAACAGAACAGAAGATTGGGGATACAAGCATCATAAAGTCACCCTAGAACACCCTGGGTGGCAGAAAGGGGAGCCTGGAATGAGAAAGGCCGGATGTGCAATTCCCACTGAAAATCCCCAGGGAGGAGTGGTGCCCTTCCTCCCTCATGGGAGTGAGCAGAGCTCTGGATTTGGGGCTGATTTGGGGCTGCTTCACTTCAGAGGAGCTGCAAAGGCACCGGGATAATTCCCTGGTGGCAAAAATGGGAGTCTGGAATAGGAAAGGTCTGATGTAAATTCCCACTGAAAACCAAATGGGTGAGCAGTGCCTCTCCCTCCTCACGGCAGCAAATCCAGAGCTCTGGATCTGAAGCTGATTTGAAGCTGATTTGGGGCTGATTTGAGGCTGATTTTGGTCTGCTTCACTTCAGAGGAGCTGCAAAGTCACCAGGATAATTCCTTGAATGGCAGAAATAGGAACGTGGAATGGGAAAAGCCTGATGTGCAATTCCCACTGAAAATCCTGATGGAGGAGTGGTGCCTTTCTGCCTTCATGGCAGAGAGCAGAGCTCTGGATTTGTAGTGGATTTGAAGGGGATTTGAAGCTGATTTTTAGCTGATTTGAAGGGGATTTGAAGCTGATTTTTAGATGATTTGAAGCTGATTTGAAGTGGATTTGAAGTGGATTTGAAGTGGATTTGCAGCTGATTTGAAGCTGATTCGAAGCGGATTTGAAGCTGATTTTTAGATGATTTTTAGATGTTTTTTAGCTGATTTGAAGCTGCATCCTCACCCTCGATCCTTCCAGACATCCCGGACAGGGGCTCACAGCTGCTTTGAGGAAACTCTCAGAAAGAACCAGAGGCTCCAGCCAGGAATAAATGTGATTTAGGAAGCACTAAGAGCCTCTTGGGAGCAGCGTGAACCATTCAAATCCAATCCAATTAGAACCCAATCCCAATTAAACGGCTCCTGTCTGGCCAGGGGAGGTCCAGCTCATTCTTTGTGGCATCAAACCCTCCCCGTGTGCAGATCCTAAAGCTGTGAGGGCTGAAGGATTGGGATTAATGGAAATAATAATGATATAATTAACAGAAATAATAATTATATAATTAATAGAAATAATAATGATATAATCACTAGAAATAATAGTGATGTAATGAATAGGAATAATAATGATGTAATTAATAGGAATAATGAGCAGAGCAGTGGGGCTGGAATGGGGTGCAGGGAGGGTTGATTCCCGTGGCATTCCAGCTGTGTCCTTGGCACACAGCTCCAAACCCTTTTATCCCACTGTGGTTTAATCAATCAGGTTTAACCAATCACGAGCCAGGTGAATTTTTTGGGTGGCACTGGGAGTTGCACCCCCAATTTTTGGGTTGGTTTTGTGAACAGAACAAACCCCTCAGCGTTTGAACAGCAATTCCTGAAGGGGTGTGACCTCCTGAGGGGAACCCGGGGTTGTTTGGGGATTTTCTTGCTGGAGTTTGCTCCAGGAAGGGCAAAATGAGGATGGGGATGGATTTGTGTCCCTCGAGAACCTCGTGCTGGTCACCAGAGCTGTGCTGGAGTCCCAGGGACGGAGGGCAGGTCCTGCTGGGGCAGCACTGACATCCCACAGAGCTCGGGAATTCTCAGTTCCTTGGATTTCACGGAGCTTTCCTTGGAGCCAAGGAGAGAGGGATCGGGGCATGAGGAGCTCGGGGTGGGGTGCGGGGGCTGCAGGGGTGGGGGACATGGGGCAGAGCCCCCCGGAATCCCTGCGCTGTCACCGGTGGGAGAACCCGAGATCCATCCCACAGAGCTCGGGAATTCTCAGTTCCTTGGATTTCACACGTCCCTGCCTGGAGCAAAGGAGGCTCAGGGGGCCCTTGTGGCTCTGCACAGCTCCTGCCAGGAGGGGACAGCCAGGGGGGTCGGGCTCTGCTCCCAGGGCACAGGGACAGGAGGAGAGGGAACGGCCCCAGGCTGGGCCAGGGCAGGCTCAGGGTGGGCAGCAGCAGGAATTTCCCCATGGAAAGGGAGCTCAGGCCTTGGAAGTGCCCAGGGAGGGTTGGAGTGCCCATCCCTGGAGGTGCCCAGGAACTCCTGGGTGTGGCACTCAGGGCACTGGGCTGGGGACAGGGTGAGCATTGGGCACAGCTGGGACTCGGTGACCTCGGAGCTCTTTTCCCTCCTCATTTCTGGGATCCTGAACACCAGAATCCCAAAGGCTTTTCCCAAACAGGAATTATCCATCCAGTCCAACCCCCCCCAGCAGAGGTGTCCCTACCCCAGCCCCTCCTGGCAGGGAACATTTCCTCTTCCCCACAGCTCCAAGCCCCTCACACCAACAACAGCAAAGGAACCCTGGAAGTCCTTAAAACTCCATTTCCATTTTAGAACAATTCATGTCCCCTGATTTAAATAAACTCCTTAATTAGGAATGATCCCTTTTAACATCTGCCTGGGCAAGGCCTGGAGGTTGGGTGAGTGCTGCCCGTTTTTCATCTCCAGACGCTGTTTGGAGGACACTGGGTGAGCTCCTCTCCTCCCTGATTATGCACAGGGCTGTGATTTGCATAGAGGAGTCAAATTTCATTCCTTTTTTTCTTTTCTTTTCTTTTCTTTCCTTTTTTTTTTTTTTTTTTTTTTTTTTTTTTTTTTTTTTGGGAACATTTCCTGGCAGAATGGAATTGTACAGGCAGCACTGAAGGCCTTGGGAAGGAGAGGAAAAAAAAGAAAAATTAGAACTGGGAGAGGTAGCACTACCTGGGGCTGCTCCAGCCCATCCTGGCAGAGCAGAATGAGCTCCCCATCGCTTGCAGAATTTGGGGAGATGTGGGTTTTTAAGGGTTAAGAAGGGATGAAGCCCCAGGAAATGAAGTGGGAAGGTGCAGTTCCTGCCTTGGACTGAAGGTGGGCTGAGCTTACAGACCTGGATCTTGGTTTTGGAGCCGAATCTGAGAGGTTGTGGAGCCGGATCCGAGAGGTTCTGGATCTGGAAGGTTCTGGAGCTGAATTTGAGAGATTCTGGAGTTGAATTTGAGAGATTCTGGAGTTGAATCCAAGGGATTCTGGAGCTGAATCCCAGAGGTTCTGCAGCTGGATCCAAGGGATTCTGCAGCTGGATCCGAGAGGTTCTGGAGCTGAATTTTTGAGGTTCTGGAGCTGAATTCGAGGGGTTCTGGAGCTGAATTTGGATTTGAGGGCTGGCCCTGTGTGGTAACTCAGTCTGAACTCCTTCAGAACCCCATAAAAAAGGTGGGAATGTTCCATCCAGAGCTCCAAAGGTTTATCCCAGCCAGTTCTCTCCGCCTCAGCCATCAGACAGCACAACTGACACGTAAATTCCCATTTTTGTTTTTCCCCTGAGGAGCCAAGAATGGAGCTGCTCCTGGAGGAGTGGTTGGGCTGTCTACAGAGGGAAATCCCCATGGCACGAGCAGACAAATTTTAGGGATCAAATAATCAAATTTAGGGATCAAATAATGAAAGCTCAAATTAATCTTAAACAGGCACAGCTGCTGCTGCCCAGGAGCGGGATAACCAAATCCAGCCGGAATTCTGCTCTCCTGCTCACCCAGGACAGGGGGGCATCACTTCAGTCCTTAAATCTTGGGTGCTGGGGGAATAAATCTTGGCAATCTGACCAAAAACAGCCATGAAAAATTCCCTCCTCCTCCCGAAACCTGAAAGTTTTTGCAGCAGAGGAGAAATCAGCTGGTTGATGACGTCAGTGCTTCTGGAACTGGGGCAAAGTAAATACAGAGATAATGAGCGAGGGATGAACAACTGGGAATCCTAAAGGAAACAGGAATTAGGAGGGAAATTTATTGGATATTTGGAGCATTTCTGAGCTCTGACCGAGCAGCTGTGTCGTTTTATTTCCTTAAAAACCAATGTCCAGGGTTTGCTGCACTCCTCCAACACAGCCTGGAGGAATTTCGAGCTCTTAAAACTTCATCAGCAGAGCTCGATCGAGAGCTGGGACACTTCCGTGAGGAAAAACTCATCCTAAACTTTATTTGGCTCATTCACCCCTAAAGAAATTGACTTTGGGGATTTTCCTGCAGATTTAGAGATGATTCATTCTCACCTCCCCCCCCGCAAAATGATGATTTTTTTTTTTTTGGCGTCCATAAAGAGTTCCTTGGTCCAGTCAGCAGAGGGAATACTTCCCTCAGCAGAGAGGCCACTGGGATCAGGGCTCATGGAAAAAGCTGGAATTATCTCTGCTCTTGGAATTTTGGGAGCATTCCCTTTGGCCCCCTGCTCCAGCTGTGCTAGAGACCCCCGGGGCTGGGGCAGGCTCAGAGGTTGTGGCGTTTCCCAGATTTCCAGCTCAAAACCAGATCTGGGAATCCTCCATGGAACTTCCTGCTCCCTCTGGAAGGCTGCAGGGCTGGGCTGTGACCTTCAGGAATCAGACTGAAAGATTGGGGGGATACAATTTAATTTAACTTAAATTAATTTAATTCATTGATTTTTAACACGGATTTCTCCTGGGTTTTCCGAACTCAGCCCCATTGAATGGACACAAGTTCGGGAGCTCCAGCTCCCAAGGCAGACAAAGGGAATGGGAAAGGGAAAAGGATTGAGTGACTTCGGAAATTGCAGATTCTGAAGGTTTTTCAGGGATTGAAGGGTGCCTGGAATAACAGGGAGAGTCCTGGATGCAGCAAAATTTTCCTGCAGAAAACAGGGATTTTGGAACTGTTATTCCACAGTCGCTTCTTATGGAAGGTTCCCATTTTTGTCCACAAAAGCAAACACACAAAGAGGAAAATCGGTGCTTTGATGAAATTTTCCTTCCTCTGGTGAGGCCCTGGGGGCCCAGAGCAGCTGTGGCTGCCCCTGGATCCCTGGAAGTGCCCAAGGCCAGGCTGGAATTCCCTGGGACAATGGGAGGTGTCCCTGATGGAACTGGGTGGGTTTAAGGTCCTTCCAACCCAAACTATTCCAGGGTTCTGGGATCCCAGTTGGGGATTGCTCCAGGTTGCTCCAGGACAGCTCAGCTTCCCAAAGGGATCCCTCAGGGCCTCCCAATGCCCCTCCAGGGGAGAACTGTTCCCCTGACATCCCATCCCACATTTTCCAGGCACTGCCCATGCCTTGGGTGCCCTCAGGGTGCTCCAAATGAAATAAATTCTCAGGGAATTAAACTGATCCCTGGTGATTATGTGGGAAGTTGGGCACTTGTGTGACGCTGTTGTTCACCACAACGACACAGACTCCGACTTCAGGAGACTGAAAATGACTCCTTTACTTCTGGGATGTGTCTCCCTTTTATCCTGTTCTACACAGAGCAATTGGATTGGTGAAAGAAAGACAAACCTCTGCAATCACATTGCTCAGAGCAGAGGGACAGCAAGGAGAAGTCCCTCCTAGGGAAAGGAATGCGAACAAAGTTACAGTGACAAAAACGTGTCTCTGGTTTACAGAAAACTCCCTGGGCAAAGAATTTCAGAAAACCAAAACATCTCAGGCACCAACCAGGGCTGCACTTGTGGGACCCCAGGCACTGAATCCTCTTCATGTGCAGGTCAATCTCACCCAGATCCCATGGGATAAACAGGTTCTCTCTGGAGAGGGACATCTTGTGTCCCCTTGAAGCCTCTGACCTCACAGTGGCAGCATTTTAGCTGAGGAGCTGCTTCCCAGATTCCCCCTTCCCAAATCCTCTGGGGGGGGGATTGCATGAGGGCATCACTGCTGCCATTCCTGCCACACGGAATCCTGGAATGGACTTTAAATTCATCCCATTCCATCCCCTGCCATGGGCAGGGACACCTCCCACTGAACCAGGCTGCTCCAGCCTGGCCTTGGACACTTCCAGGGATAAGAATCTTCATGCCAGGGCCTCCCCATCCAGGTCTGGGGACTTTTCCTGCTCCCCAAAGTGCCCCCAGAGCTCAAATGCCAGGGAAAACCAACCTGGGGCTTTCCAGAGCTGGCCTAAAGCAAGTCCTGCTCTTCAGGGCTCTCCCTGATTCTCAGCAGCATTTCCAGAGAGCCTGAGAAGGATCTGCCCTTTTTGGGTGCAGGGGGAAGTGATCTGGGGCAGTTTTGGTTGTTCCCATCCGAGATCTCTGTGTGGGATCCCAAATATCCCCCATGGAAAAGCGGAATGGGCATCAGCCCAGGGGTCAGGGCAAAGCTTGGGGTTCAGAAAGGGTCTGAGCTCCTCTTGGAGCAGAACCTGCTCAGGATGGGATCTTGGCCTGAGGAGAAGCTCAGCAGACACCTGGGAGCAGCTGGGGAGGAGCAAGGAGCCAATTCCCTTGAGGAAAGGAACCATTCCCTGGAAAACGAGGGGATTGAACCCATCTCTGACCTTTCCCTGGAAAAATGAAGGGATTGAGCCCATCTTCGACCTTTCCCCAGATCAGGAACCTTTCCCTGGAAAAACAAGGGCATTGAACCCTGTCTTTGACCTTTCCCTGGAAAAACGAGGGGACTGAATCCAGACTCAAGTCTGAACCCTGCCTTTGACCTTTCCTGGCTCAGGAACATCCCTCAGGGATTTAATCCAGCCACAAGTCCCTGTGAGGTGACAAATCTCACCCCTCCTTCACCATCCCAGTGCCCTGCAATGTCCCCAGCCCTAAACTGAGGGATTTGGGCTCTCCAGGTGCTGGATC
Organism: Phylloscopus whistleri; assembly: GCA_017589585.1. NCBI lineage: Eukaryota > Metazoa > Chordata > Aves > Passeriformes > Phylloscopidae > Phylloscopus > Phylloscopus whistleri. The sequence goes on along the minus strand of JADMLD010001360.1, from coordinate 43,202 downwards.
CAGAGGCAGCTGGATCCAACCCCCCAATGTGGGTTTGGTGCTGAACAAGAGGCTCCTTTTCCCAGCCAAACCTGGATCAGCTTCGCCTGCATTCCCTGCGAGTCATCCAGGGTTTGTTTTCCTCGTGGTGGGAAGAGCAGACGTGTCCCATCTCTGTCCACACTTCCCTCCATTCCCAGGAGGGGCTGGAATGAGAGCCCGGGCTCCGGGAATGAGGTGAGGCCCAGCCAGAGCTCGTCCTCCTGCAGATTCCCAAAAAAACATCCCAGGGACAGCTTGTCCTCCTGGATCCAGGTATGCCATGTTTACGTTTCGTCTGGAATTAATTCAGTCCCGTCTTTCAAATGCAAATATCCAGGGAAGAAATAACCCTAGATTTTTGGGGAATGTGTATAAATAACAGACACAAATATATATATATATATATATTTTTTTTTTTTCTTCCCTTAAGGGATGGGTTGTGCTGGAACCGGTGCTGTTTCCAATCTCTGAATCCCACAGCATTCCCAGGTGAACAGGACATGGAAATGTTCCTTTTCCTCATCTTTAATAAATATAAATAATTAAAAACTGGCACTGGCTGAAGCCAATTCTGCTTTAAAAGCTGCTGTTCGCTCCTGTTTTGATTTTTCCTGGGGAGCTTCCCAAAAATCAGAAATGCTGAGACAGAAGGATTCAGGAGTCATCAGAGTGTTGGGAAAACATTCCAAAAATAAGGCAGGATCTGCTAATTAGTGCTGGTTGCACCAGGAGCTGGATGCTCTTGGCTCTTCCCACCGGAGCTCACCTGGAATTCTTGGAGGCACAACAGCATTTCCTTTCCATTGGGTGTGATATTCCACATCCTGATCCTGCCTCAGGATGTTCATATCCATGGAGAAACCTCTCCTTTGCTCCTGGAAAGTGGATTTATGTGGATTTCTCATCCCTGATCTTGCCCATCAATCCATAAACACTCCTGGCCTGGTGTGGCAGGAGTTTCACCTCCTGATTCTATACAAGGATGTTCATATCCGTGGAGATACGATATGAACCTCTCCTTTGCTCCTGGAAAGTGGATTTATGTGGATTTCTCATCCCTGAACTTGTCCATCCTTCCCTACACACTCATGGCAGGAGTTTCATGTCCCAGTTCTGCCTCAGGATGTTCACATCCACGGAGAAACCTCTCCTGTGCTCCTTTCTCCCTTGGTTTGATGACCTCTGGGTCTCCCTTTGGATCACGCACTGATGGATCAATCCCTGGGCAGTTTTCCCACATTTTTCCCAATTCCTCCTGAGCAGCAGGATGGGTCTTCTTGGTGTGAAGAGTGTGGGAATGATGGGATCAAGGCCCGTCCCTGGGCAAGGCCAGACCCTTCTGTGAGGGTTCATCAGGAATTCCGGGAGAATCAGGGCTGGAATTGTCCCTGAGCCATCCCAGAAGGCCCAGAGCAGCAGGAACGTGCTCCTGCCCCGCAGGCAGCAGCAGGAGGTGTTAATTCCCTCCCCAAACAGGTTTATTACGGAACAAGATGTTCCAAAGCCCCTTCCAGGCATCCACAGGGACCGACACAAATCCCCCTTTGTGCGTCCTGCAGCTGCTTTTCCAAAATATCACCTCCAGGAGCCCCCATCCCTGGGAATGTGTTCTTGGACTTCCCTTTGCATTTCTAGGACCTTTTCCTGGTGCCACAAATCCCTCTGGGAGCACAGCTGGGATCTGTTGGGGTCGGAGGCACCACGGAGGAAAACCCACACTGAGGTTGCATTCATCCCACTCCAGAGGCCTGGGAATGCACAGGAGTTCTGGGGAAGGGCTTTTGTTTCCCTTCCAGAGGCTGCTGATAAACCCTGGCAGCAAACAGCTGGCACCTCTGGATGTGGGGCAGAGGAGTTTGGGGATTCGAGGGAAAAGGCTTGGGGGAAGTCTGGGAAAGGGCAGGAATTACGTCCCAGAGAGGGAGGGGACAAGAGGAGAAGCCCCTCAGGGGGTTGTGGTGGCCAGGAGGGTTTGGCTGGTACAGTCAGAGCACAAAAAAAATCCAAATATTCCCAGGTCAGCCTTTCTGTCCTGTTTGCATCCATGGTGCTGATAGAGGGATTTTGCTGTGCTCCCAGGGGGAGAGAGCAGAAGGAGAAAACAAAACCCCAAAACCCTCAACCCTGGGGTGAGTTCAGACCCCTCTGCCCCGTCCCTGGCTGTGTTTAACCACAAACAAACTCCTGTAAATCCATTTTCACCCGGCTCCCTCCCACCCTTTGTGCCCCTGCTGGCTCCTGGCAGTGCCAGGTGAATTCCCAGCCTGAGGTGCAGAACCAAGGAAAGCTGTGAGAATCCAGGGAGAGGCCAAGGGCTGATCTCCAACCCAAACCCCACAGCTCCAAGCCCGGCCCTGCAGCCAAGCTTCTCACCTCTGTGAAAAGCTGAATTTAGGGCTGAGAATGCGGGGTTTTGGTGAAATGTCTGAGTGGGCTGGAAATTAAACCCTTTGCTGTTCTCTCCAGGGCGTTTTCCCTGTGCTTTTCCCAGCATGGGAGTGCTGCATTCCCAGGGGATGCCACAGGGACAAGGGGCTAACAGAGGAAATGTGAGGAAAAAACCCAAAATCTGCAGAATTCCTGTGCAGGTTGCTCTGAACGTGGCCACAGCCTTTCCCCCCATCCCAGAGCCCCACATTAAGCACCAATAAAAACATATGTTTTGGTTTAGGGTAAAACTGGGAGGAAATTTTTGAAGAGGTTTTTTTGGAAAGTAAATTTAATTTTTTTTTTTTTTTAGTTAGTTTGGGATTTTTTTAGAGAAAAATGGAAAAAATGATTTATTTAATCAATAAGATGTTTACAAATCTGTAAAAATCCAAAAATCCTGTGGCTGCCAGGCCTGGATGTGGAACTGATGGTGGGGAGGAGGGAGAGCTGGGCAGGAGTGGGGGAAAGGTGTTTTAAGGTGGTTTTACTTCTCATTATTATTTTCTTAGCAATAAATCCAATTAAAATCCCCAATTCCAGCCTGGTTTCCCCACCATGGAGGGCTCTCTCTTGACCCTGATGTCAACCCACAACATTTTGTTCCATTTTCTCTCCCTGCCCAGCTCTGGGAGAGGCTCTGGGGGATGTTTGGTCTCCCCAGGGTCACAGCACAGGAGCTGCTTGCTTCCCCGTGGATTCACTCACTCCTCCAAAAAGAGTGGATTTGCTCTGGTTTCACGCCAGAAGAAACACAAACTCCACAGAAATAGGAGGAAAATCATTGATATTCCAGGCTTTTCTTCCCCAGAACAATTCCGTATCTCCAGTGCTCTCCTGCAGCTGTGGGGGATGACGGAGGGACCCACTCCCAGGTGACAAAATTGGATTTTCCAATGAAGAAATTAAAGACTGGAACCCCTTTTTGAAATAGAAAGGAACAACTTGAACTCTCTCCAAAAATAAATTAGCTTGGTGAAAAAAAAATTAAAAATTGGGAAATAAATAGAGCCCAATTGCCCAAGGAAAGGAAAATGAAATCGGATTTGTTTCCACTCAGGGGTTCTGATTGCAGGGAAAATTCTTAAAAGGAAAACTCCATAAAGATAAATAAAATAAATAAATAAAGCCATAAAGAACAATTTTGCCACTCCAAATCCTTGATTTTTTTGTGGATTTGGGTTGTTCCCTTTCCTCCCCCGGCAGAAAATGAAAGCAGATGAGATTTTGCTATGAAGGGAATTTTTCAGGTTCTAAAAGGCCAAACCCAGCTTCATTAGAGGTGGAATTAATTACAGTTAATTACACCTCCAGAGAAAGCATTCACCTGTCCTCGTTAGCCCTTAGCAGACCCTGCAGGGAAGCCTGGCAGTCACCTCTGCTCTGGGGAAAGGCAGAAAATGTTGGGAATATTTCCCAGAGGGACAGACCTCCTTCTTTCCCAGGATGGGGGCTGCAGGTCGGATCTCAGTGGAAAAAGACCAAATTTATTTAAAACCCCAAATCTCCTCATTTTCTTCAGACACTCCCACCTCGATCCTGCCTTTTTATCAGCGCCGTGTTTAACTGCAGCCCCGCAAAGCACCCCAGGCACCATGGAAGGCTTTGGGGAGAAATCCTAAACAGGAGAAATCCTAAACAGGAGAAATCCTAAATAGGAGAAATCCTAAATAGGATTCCCTACCCTGGGAGCACTGACTCCAGTGTGTTCCACACCAGGGGATATCTGATGCCTTAGGAAGGCTGACCTGAAACAGAGGCTGGACAGAGTGAGAGAATAAAGTAAATATTTATTAAAAGGCTTCCAGGACCTACCCTAGGCATTACAGGAGCCTGACCAAGGCTGCACCCAGGGTGGGTTAGGATTGGCCACACAAAATGGCTGCTGATCACGAGATTTTACATTTTTATCAGTTTTGGTCCATTTGCACATTGGGGTTTAATTGTCCAATTACAGCTGCAGGTTGTGAGGTCCCATCCTTCCTCAGTACACCCTTGTTTGTGCTTTTTGGGCTGAAAGTTGTCCTTGGTCCTCAGCACGAAAATATTTGTCTACTTGTTCTGTGAAGAGAGCTGACTGGCACTTAACATGAGGCTCAGAACTGCATCCTTAGGCACAGAATCTGAAAATATGAGAGCTGAAATCCAAGGCAGCATATCTGGGATCCCTTTTCCCCAGTAAACCCCTCCCTTTTCTCCTTTGCCCACCTCCACTCGTTGAGTAGCCTGGAGAAGCTCTGGGGTTTGTGGCAGCCAGGCTGGAAATGGGATCTGTGCCTTTGGAAGGTGCAGAGCTGGGATCTCAGCGAGGGGAATTTTCCATTTGTGGGCAACTCCTTGTGTGGAGAGCTGGGCAAAGGAGGTGCTGTGATCCAGGTTCCTATGGACCACAGGAGGTTCTTTTTGGGAAGAAGGGTGGGGAATTCTGTCACCTTTATGTTCTTGACTGAAGGATTGAGGAAAATCCCCAAATCCAAGCGCGTGGTTCCATTCCAGACTGACACAACTGCCGTAGGGATCACAGGCCAGTGAGACCCCACCTTTTCTCCAGAGTCACAGGGAAATTATGGGATCTGCTGGAATAAAATCCAGGAAGGACAGGCAGGCAGGACACGAGTTCAGAACCTGATGTGTCCCGGGGCACAGGAATGTTCTGAGAGAGGAAAATCTCGGATAACTCCTGTTCCAGGCTGCTTTGGCAGCTCTGTGGCCTTGCCTTGGGTGCACAGCTCTGAGCAGCCTCCCAAACCCCCTTTTATCTCCTCCAGGGTCCCCCAGCTTGCACGTCATTTCCCACCTGTGCACTCCTGCATCCCACAGATGTGCTCAGAGCCCTCATTCCCTGCTCCAGATCCCACTGGGATCACCTTGGCCTTGGCAGGAACATCAGAACCACCCAAAGGTGTCCCCCAGAAATCACAAACTCCTCCCAAATTGCTGCGTCCATCCCAACCTCACTCCACTGGTGGCTCCCAAGGACACTCAGTGCTAAAGCTGGGAATTATCTCTTCTCTGCATGCTCTCCATTCCCTGGCTCCTACAATCCCACATTAACTCCTCCCATTACTCCACAGTGTGCACTGAAGCAAACACAAAATGCTGATTTTCATTCCGGAGGCGCCGCTCAGGAGTTTCAGCTTTGGAGAGGTCAAATTCAGATTTCCCCCGGTTAATGGCGCCGGCGCCTTTGTCTGGGAAAGGCTTCATCCAAACACATCCCATTCTGTGAAAATCTCTGGGATTTAGGGAACTCTGGGGAGGTGAGGATGGCACTGGGGGAAGGCTCCACTCTCTGTTTTCCAGAGCAGAATCCCGGCCACTTCCAAGGCTTCGGATTTTGGGAGTGAGGAGGCAGAGGATGATTGAGCAGTGTCTTGGTTTGGAAAGGCAGGTGTCTGCCAGGGAAAGCTGGAGTTTCCCTTGGAATGGAGAATGTAAACCCCCTCCCTCCAAATTATTATAATTTTGCAATTAGGGGCTTTCAGGCAGAGGTATGGGGATAGGAATAACAGTTCTTTACTGGTGTGTATAACAAGGCAAACAAACACCAACAACTACAACATTAATAATAAACAGAACCAGGAAAAAACCTCCAGGGGCTTTGTTTGACACAGCCTGGGGTGGGGGTCTGATCTCTCGAGAGCATCAAGATAGGAAGGTGGAGAAATCCCAGGCTGGTTGATGGGATCAGAAGCTCCACTGGTGGTGGCTGGAAGGGCGGGGATGTCCCAGCAGGGCAGGGCAGGGCAGGGCAGGATCACAGAGCAGCAAAAAGCCTCCAAGCCGTGCCAAAGAAAGGGTGGTGGCAGGACAGGGCTGGCCCAGCAGGGCAGGAGGAGGCAGCTCAGAGTTTGGGACACACAAGCAGATGGTGGGAGACTCCTCAGGGCCAGGCCCGGTGGGACAATGAACTCCTCCCACAAGCAGCAGCCTCCTGACGCTGTTGTTCACCACAACAACACAGACTCTGACTTCAGGAGGCTGAAAATGACTCCTCTGTTTCTGGGATGTGTCTCCCTTTTATTCTGTTCTACACAGAGCAATTGGATTGGTGACACACAGACAAACCTCTGCAATCACATTGGTCAGAGCAGAGGGACGACAAGGAGAAGTCCCTCCTAGGGAAAGGAATATAAACAAAGTTACAGTTACAAAAACGTGTCTCTGGTTGACAGAAAATTCCCTGGGAAAAGAGTTTCAGAAACCCAAAACATCTCAGGCACCAACCAGGGCTGCAGCCTCCTGTCCTCTCTGCGATGCTGAGAGCCAGAGAGGAGAAGCTGCCCTCAGCCCTGCCCTTTACCTGCCCCAAAACTCGAGTTATCTCCCCCTCCCAACTTTTGGTCACCCCTTTGTTTTGGTCAAGCCCCCACAAGCACCCAGCAGTCCCCCAGCAACTTTAGGGGAAAAATTCTCTAAGTAAAAAAGGAACAAACCCAACCCCAACAAGCAGCTCCAGCTGTGCCAGACAGGCTTGGTGTTCATTCCCAGTTAAACCAGGGCATGGGGAAGGGGAGGAAGGTGGGATACAGGGTTCAGCTGTCTGGGATTGGGGAAGGGGTGTTTGTGTTCCCAATCCTGGATTTGATGGAGCACCAATAAAAGAACTGGGAGGACAACAGTGGAAAACAAACAGAATTTGGCCCCTCAGAAGCAGATTTTGGATAAATTGGAGCCCTAAGTCAGCAACAGGGCCCATCTGGGGTCAGCAAGGACAGGACAGCTCCTGTTGCCCTTCCAGGACCTTTTGTTTGTTGGGAATGTGGTGGTGATTGGGAATGTCAGACCAAAGCTCCTCCCAGAATTCCTGTAATGTGGATTTGTGAGCCTCCCTTGGAAGTGTCAGTGGGGCCTTCCAGGAGTGTCATTTTTGCGGTCTTCCAGGAGTGTCTTCTTTAGAGTTTTTGGGGGTTTCCTGGAGTCTCCCCTTTGGGGTTTTCCAGGAATGTATTCTTTGGGGTTTTGGGGCTTTCCAGGACTCTCCCATTTGGGCGTTTGGAGCTGTCCAGGAGTACGATTTTGGGGTTTTCCAGGTGTCTTCTCTTTGGGGTTTGGAGCTCTCCAAAGTTTCGTCTTTGGAGTTTTGGAGCTTTCCAGGCACGTGGGGTTTTGGAGAGCAGCTGCTCCATGGGTGGCTCGGGAGTGAGGGGAGGTCAGTTCAGGGATTCCCGGATTCCCATCCGGACTCTCTGGCTTGGCAGGGGTGGAGCTCTCCCAGCAGAGGCTCCTCTGGCTGTAAATCAGGAATTCCTCCAGGGAAAGCCGCCCCTGGCACCAAACCCTCCCTGCTGGAGCTGTGGAGCCGCTGCTGAGTCAGGTTGGGAAAATTTGGCTCCATGATCCCAAAATTTGGCTCCAATCCCAGGGAGAGCAGTGAGTCCTCTCCCTGCTGTGTCCACAATTCCTGCAGCCACTCCCTTGTGGAGACAGGGTTTTCCCTCAGCAGAAATTCCCCGTGCCCACGGGATGGATGGATTTATGTCCAGGGACTGCCCCACCAGAGCCAGGAGAGAATTTGTCCTGCGGACTCAGATCTTCAAGGTTCATCCCTGGAGACAAGAAAACCCAGGAATCCTGAGGCACGATCCCAAAAAGGAGGCAGTTGGACACAGAGATGGCACAGGAACCATTTAGGGAGGGTTTTTTTTGTTTTTTTTAAATCTAAGAGATCAAACCATTGGGGGCAGGGGGGCGGGAATCCCATTTATTCCCATTTTATTACAGCTGCTTTAGAGGAACGTAACTTTTCCCCAAAAAAACTTAATTCCAGCATTTAAAAATTAAGTTTGCCAAACTTTTCATTCAGTGCATCCAGCAGGGAAGGGAACAGCCCTGGAGGCTGGGTTGGGCTGCCAAGAGTTGGTCAAACGCAGACCCCTCCTGGGGTTCAAACGGCACCAGAAAAGGAGGAATTGCCAGAATTAATTTCTTCTGAGGTTCCTGGGCTGAGTTTCAACCTCTGAGGAGAAAACCTGGAACTCGAAGTAGGATTTTGGACAGGCACCAGCATCAGAGGACACTCCCAGCTGATGGGGCTCCTCCAGAGCTGCTCCCAAGCCTGTGGAACATGGAAAACCCATGGGAACAGCCAATGGGGATGTAAAGAAGGGATATTTTTATTTGGAAAAGCTTCCCATCAGCCCCATCCCTAGGCCCTCCCAACTGTATCCACAGAAAACAGATGAAGTCATCAGTGAATTTCATGGACTCTCCGCTCCTTTCTCCTGCTGGGTTATAAAAAGCTCTGCTCAGATCGCTTTTCTTGGAGTGCAGAAAGGAGAGGAAGCGGCAGCTCCGTGTTTTGTTCTGCTCCAGGCTGTGTTGCTGCAGAAGAATGGGTCAGTAATTGCCAAATGTTTCCAGCTATTTTTCCTCCTCTTCCTTCACTGAAATCTTAAAAAAGGTCCAATCAACTCCACAGTCCCACAACTGCGTTGAGAAGTTCTCAGAGAAGCTCCTTTCAATCGTTTTGAGGAACTTTTGATCACGGTTTTACAATTGTTGGTATAAATTCCTCTCCTGGGGATGAAACTGCCTCTGATCACTGAGGGTCCATTTCAGTGAAACGCCCTGTGATCACTGAGGTTTCTAAGCCAAGGTCCATTTTAATGAGGAATTGTTTAAATCTGAGGTAGACCCTGTCCAAGCCGACATCTCCACTCTGCCTGACTCCAGCTGGAATTATCTGAACAAGCCCCATCCCAAAATTCACCATCGAATTAGATTTTGTTCTGTATTCAGGTTTCTGCTTTAGGTGAATGTAGGAACAGGCGGCTCAGGACGGCAACGAGAGATCTCTGGGGTCCAGGGCAGCTCTGGGATCACGAGTTTATTGCACGGGCCGTGGGTGCAAGGGCTCTGCTTCAGCTGCCAGCCACAGCTGTGAGCCTGCCCGAGGGGAGAGTGAGCGGGAGAGGGGCAGAGGGCAAGCTGAGAGCAGGAGAAGGAGCTAAGAGAGGGAGAGCAAAGAGGGAAGGGGAGCGTGCCAAGAGGGCTCAGTTCTTGTTGCATTATAGCTCTTCCTGTGTTGAATATTCTAATTTACACTAACCAACCAGTACAAGGCACAAATCCTACAGAATTTACATACAGCCTGTAAGAACTACTACCTTACCGTACGGTGTTGTGGTGACTCACTTTTCCTGGATGGTTGCTCTGTTCTCCCCCAAAATGTACGGTTCATTACCAAGTTGTTGTAAACCACCCCCTAAGTTGCCATTCACTGTAACCCAATTGTTACCCAACCCCTCCTGTCCTCAGTGTCCCATTGCTCCAAACCTTGGCTCTGCCCCCGAGCTGGAAAGCGATTTTAAGCTGAGATACACGAGGGAGAGGGGCTCTTGCTCTGCCTCTTGCTCTTGGGCTTCTTGCTCTTGCCCCCTCTCCCTCCCTCTCTCCCTCTCCCTCTCTCCCGTGGGAGCCCCCCCAGTGTGGGACCCCCAAATAAACCCCCAAATAAACCCTGTCTGATCAAACCCTGTCTGATCAGCACCCTCGTGTCCTGCCTGCCTGTGTGCTGCCATCAGCTGCCACGAGCTGCCAAGAGAATCCTCCCTGAGAGCTCTGGTGAGGCTCCTGTGCCTCACCTCCCTTCCAGGACCCAGACAGACTCAGTGCCAGTTCTGCAGCTGCTGGCCGGGCAGGAGGAGGGGCAGGAGAAAGCAACGCTGTGTTATATTTTAAACTCTAAAAGCTACTCTTTAGGCTATTTTGCTACGCTGACCTTTGGATCCCTCAGCCAGCAGAAGGGTGTTATTCACCCAAAAGGGATTCTCCTTCAGCTGGCTAACCTAACTGTTTTCAGGTTATATAGTAACCAAGGCTCCGTATCCTACAACTCAAAGCCAGCTTTCATTTCTACTTCGATTACAGGTTTCATATTTTCAGAATCTTTTGCCAAGCAATCATATTTATAAGGTTTCCCTGTTTCATCTTCCCCAACAGGTTCAAGCACTAAAATTACTCAAAATAAGGTACCCATGTGAGGGCTGAGTCCTACAGAGTCCCACACAGTCCTTGATTTGGCTGGGAAAACTATTGGAGTAAAATTTCTCCACAAAATTCCACAAAAATTGAGTTTTGCAGGCACCTTCAGAAATCAGTGTCAGGGTGGTCTCTGTGTGACCTGGGGCAGTGAAGGTGTCCCTGCCATGGCAGGGGTGGCACTGGGAGGTCCCTTCCCACGTCACCCATTCCATGATCCCTCAAGGGATGCGGAACTGGAGCTGTTCCACTGAAACCCTGACAGGATTTTGGGATGTGGATGTTTGGGATGAAGGATGAGGAGAACAAAGGAGGGCTCTTTGTGCAAAGCCCAGAGGTGCAACCACTTCATTCAAAACCAAATCCAGACCCCATCCCAACACCTCTTTAACCTGGGGAGAGCAGGAATTGGAATCTCAGCCCCTTCACAAGGGGCTGCAGGATAAATTCCATTTTTTTCTACCAGGATGGAATTAATTCCTGGCCAGGAAATCAACTTAAGGACTCTTCCCCTGCTTCAATCCCTGCAAGGCCTCTGCAGCTCACTCCAGTAATCTTTGATTGGGTTCTTAAGAGATGTAGAGAAGCTCTTGCTAATTACAGCTGGGAATGATTGAAGTGTGGGGCCTTGGGCAGTGCTGAAATTGGGAATTTAAAAAAAAAAAAAAAAAAAAAAGAAAACCAACCTGAAAGGATTCAAAACTGTGGTGTATGGAAAAACCAGGCTGTCAAAATCTGGTCAAGTGAAACGTTTTGATTTGATTGCTGCAGGGTTTGTTTCCCATATATAACTCGGAGACATATTCTGAGGTCAAATGTTTTCTCAACCTGAGGAGGTGAAAAGTTTCATTTGGGAAATGGCAAAACAAAATGTTCCCGTTCTTGGATTTGTGGGTGGAGGATTTTTCTTTTTAAAAACTCTGCCAAGTTTTAATGCTTTCATGGAGAGCACCAGCTTCTCCTCAGCTGAGTTTTGGGCTTCAAATATTTTGGTTTAGACTTCAACATTTTATGTCATCTGTGCTAAAGGTGAGGCACCTGCACAGGGCCTCTGTCACCAATAATTGTGGGAATATTTGGAGAACATGGATTGTTCTCATCCTTGCAGAGAAGATGGACTTTGTGTGATCTGTGCACACAAACACAGAATTTGAACAAGAATTTGGGACCAGTGGTACTGGGGGTAATCACAAGAATTTGCAGCCCCATGATGTTGATGTCTCCTTGCAGGAGTGGGTGAAAATGCTGGGAAGGTTTGTCCCAGCCAGCTCCAGAGGGTTGGGATCAGCTGGGATCAGCTGTGCTGTGGGGACATCCAGAGCCACTGCTGTGCTGGGGACACGAGGGCACTGCCAGCTCCCAGAGCGGGAGGTGGGGACAGCAGTGCCACACACTGCAGGTGATGTGGGTGGAACCCCACGACTCCTAGTTGTATGTTGAATGTTCTGTAGATGGTTACTTGAAGAGTGTTAAAGACTCCTAATCATACATTGGATGTGCTGTTGATGGTTATGCATATTGTTATCTTGGATGGTTTGTACCCAGTTTGTAACCCAAGCCCCAGTTGTGTGTGCCCTTACCTCTTGTCGGGTTCCTGCTGCTCCCTGCCTGCTCTGTCTGCCCCCATTCCTGCTCCCTGCTGACCCCCTGTCTGCTCCTCAAGCCACAACCACTGCCCATTATGGAAATCACAGAGACCCCCATGAGGCCTTGACAGAACATTTAGTACAATTAAGTACAATTAACACCAAAAACCCCCAGCAACAACGAGTCAGCACAAAATCCAGACCCACAAAGGGATGCCACCTGGCTGGCAGGGCATCAAACTATCTGTGGAGGCTTTCCACCTCCTCACCATAATTTCAAAGGCACTCGGAAAGAAAGACAACCCTGGACTGAAATGAGCCCAGTGAATTCTTGAGAACTTCTGTGAAAACAAACACCCAGCTCTGTAGCGTGAGCAGCGGAATTGATCTGGGCTTCCTCCTCGGCAGTGCTTGAGGGATGTGCTCAAGAGAGCAGCAGCAGCAGCAGCAGCAGCAGCAGCAGCAGCAGCAGCAGCAGCAGCAGCAGCAGCAGCAGCAGTAGTGGCATAGGCAATTCCTCGAGCTTTCCCCTTTTAATAAAGGCCTTTAAGGAGTTAATAATCATCTCCTGCCCTGTTTGATTATAACAGCAGGGACATTCCTGAGCGGCCAAGACACATCCCAGAGTGGCTCTGAGGTGCCACCTCCCCACCCTGACCTGCCCAGCACCCCCTGCACGGAGGCAGCAGAGAGCAGGGATGGGGCTGTGCTGAAGAATCCCCCGAAAATGGGATTTACTGCGGAGGGGCAGCCACGGGGAGCGCCCTGCAGCCCTGCAGAGGCACAGCGAGGTCTCCAGCCCTGGAGAAACAATGTCACATGGAGCTCTCAGAGGGAAATAAAAAGGTGTTGCTTCTGCAAAGTGCACAGCAGCCACCAGCTGCTTCCTCTTCCCCTTTCCCAGGAGAAGACAGAGCACGGATCAAATGGCGCAGTCTCCTCCTTCCCCTGTGCAATTTTACCGAGCTGCTCATGTTTAGCACAGCAGAACTTCCCTTTCCACTCAGGGCAGGGTGGGATTTATGATCCCATTTTCCCTCCTTCCCTACAACTCCTCCACCACCATGACAGCTCCGGGAACTCTTTGCTTTTCTGAGCTTGACTTAAAGCTCCAGGTGCTTGAAGAGGCTTCACTCTGCTGCCCAAAAATCCCTGTTTTCCTTCATTTCCTGGCTATTGCTGTTGGCTGTGGCTGGTTTGTTATAAAAACATATCAGGAGTTTCTCTGCCTGCTGTGAATCCATTTGGGAACGGGAGTGGGAGCAGGAGCAGGAGCAGGAGCAGGAGCAGGAGCAGGAGCAGGAGCAGCCTCCCTCCCCACGGGCCCGAGGAAGGTGGAAATACTGGCGAGGTCACTGAGTCATCCACACAGGGTGTCCTGCCAAGCTTTGTGCAGGAACTGCCACCTTTTTTGGTGTCTCCCAATAAATCTTTTGGGGGTTGCAGGAGGAGCAGCAGCCATGCTCCCTCTCCAGCTTGGTATTCCAGTGGTTCCTTATCACAATTTGAAGCAAAGGAACGACACTCACACACTGAGATGTCCAAGGCACAAAGGGGCAGTTTATTCACAGACCTCGACATTTATAGAATTCCAACAGTGACCATGGATTGGAGGATGAAAATTGTCCTCTCCAACCACACTGGTCAACCCAACAGTCCATCAATTCTCTCCTTCTACAGAAAGGAATGCAAAACAATCATTGTTTACATGAAAGTGCGTGAGGAACTCCACTACAGAAGGTAAACATCAGAAGGCTTCAGGAGAACTTTAGAAAAACAGAGTGACAGTTTCTTATTTCCCCTTTTCCAGAGCAAAGCAGGGATGGAAAGGTCAGAACGGGGGGTAACTGCAGATGTGACAGTGAGCGAGGGCAGGCTGGGGACAGAGCTGAGTGGGAAGCTCAGGAAGGGATAAGGTTTTTCCCTGGTGATTAAATCCCAGGAATATCTTGTTTTCCTGCTGTGGGAAGAACTAATGGAGGAAATGTCCTGAGGCTTGCAGCGGGCAGGGCCCAGCCCTGGGCTCCTCTTTGCCCTCAGATGAGGTGAGTTTGGCTCTGGATGTGAACTGCTCTTGTGGCGTTTTGTCTCCTGGCCTGACCTGATCCCTGCCCTGGAACAGGACCAGCACTCCCCAGCATTTCCAGTCCAATGGAGTCCAGGGGATGCTCCCGGGGATGAGCTGGTGCTGCAGGAGCCTGGAGCTGTGTTCCAGCAGCACTTTTGGGGTTGTGGCTGCACGTGGTATCATCCCCTGTGTCCCACCCCCTCCCAGGCACAGCCTCCCAACCCTGGGGGGCTCTGAGGGGTTGTGGGACACACTCAAAGCCCCAAATCCTCCCCATTTTTGGGGTGATCTGCTCATGGTTTCTGTGTCACTGCAGGGATCCCTCTCTGCCAGTGAGGTGTTTATTAGCAAGGTGCTGCTCCAAGCTCCTCACCCCGGCTCCTCCATGCAGGAATCATCCCAAATATCTCAGACTGGGCACTCAGAGAGCTCCAGGTGAAGGAGCAACATTTTGGAACAACCTGGGTGTCCCTGTCCATGGCAGGGGATGGGATGAGGTTTCAAATCCCTTCCCACCCAAACCATTCCACGATCCTGTGAAGTCTCCTGATGGGAAGCTGAACCCAGCATTTAATTTTATAAGGCTTTACCAAGGTGGGAGGGATCTCTCCACGAATCCTCCATTAATAACAATTAAACAGCAGCAGTGCTTCATTGATTTCTCCTCTCAGGGTGAATATTGCAGGGAAGCTGCTGCCTCCCTTCAAGCCAAAGGATCGCCCTGTTCTCACAGAGCCGTGTGAGGAAAAGCTAAAGCAGCAGCTCCCTCCATCCAGCTGAGTGAAAACAATGGACTTTTACCTCTGTGAGCACTTAAATATCCTCCAGACTATTGTTTTTTATCTCTGAGTGAGGCAGGAGCCGTGCAAGGTAATGGATAAAATCCAGGAAGGTGGATCCACGGGGAGGCTGCGTGGACATCAAGCATAGCAAAGCTGCCATAAAATATAATGAAGGGATAAAGCAGGGAAGAGGGCAGCCATAAATCCTAAAGCAGGGCCCAGCACGAGGAGAAAAAGAATAATAAATGGGCAAACACACATCAGCACAGACATAAAGCATAATGAGCTGCTGGCTGAAAGTCACATTAATGGAGAGGTTCTGTTGTCACTCCAAATAAGCAAAATGATAATTTTGTCTTTGGAGCCCTCCGAGAGCTCCTGGCAGCCGTGGGAGGGGTCGGGATTTCTTACTCAGAAATGAATCATTTCTGACACCTGCAAATCCTTCTGCTGAACGTCAGGAGCAGCTCCAAACCCTCCCAGGCTGAGGACGTTTGGTGTGGGGCTCAGGGGGTTGGACACAGCAGGACAGGCTGGGGACGCAGGGCAGGGACAGGACAGCAACTCCAGGTCCTGGGGGGGGCAAAACTGGGAATACTGGAAAATCCAGGGCATCCACAGCCCCCTCCCCATGGGAATCACTGGGGTTTAACAAGGCCAAGTTTGGTGCTGCCCCTGAGGTGCAGAAACTCCTGAAATGGATCCAGGCTTGGGAGGAGCTGATGGAGCAGCCCTGGGAGAAGGATTTGGGGGTGGTGGTGGGTGAAACTGGACCTGACCCAGCCCAGAACCCCCCAGCCCTGGGCTGATCCCAGTGGGATCAGGAAAAGGGGGATTGTGCCTCTGTCACAATCCAACACAAATGAACGACTCTCACACACTGGGATGTCCAAGGCACAAAGGGGCAGTTTATTTACAGACCTAGACATTTATAGAATTCCAGCAGTGACCAGGGATTGGAGGAAGAAAATTGTCCTCTCCAACCACACTGGTCAACCCAACAGTCCATCAACAGTCTCCTCCTTATGAGAAGAATGTAAACACGAAAGAACAGTTAAAATAACGATCGATTGTATATGTGAAAATCCGTGAGAAACTCCATTGCAAAAAGTAAATCATCAGAAGGCTGAAAAAACAGGGTGACATGCCTCTGTGCCCTTCTCAGGTGAGACCCCACCTGCAGAGCTGCCTCAGCCCTGGAGCCCCCAAAATCAAGGATGTAGAGCTGCTGGAGAGAGCCCAGAGGAATCCACGGAGCTGCTCCAGGGCTGGAGCCCCTCTGGAGCCAGGCTGGGAGAGCTGGGGGTGCTCAGCTGGAGAGGAGAAGCTCCAGGGAGAGCTCCGAGCCCCTGGCAGGGCCCAAAGGGGCTCCAGGAGAGCTGCAGAGGGACTGGGGACAAGGGCTGCAGGGACAGGAGCCAGGGAATGGCTTCCCAGTGCCAGAGGGCAGGGCTGGCTGGGAGATTGGGCAGGAATTGTTCCCTGGCAGGGTGGGCAGGGGCTGGGCTGGAATTGCCAGAGCAGCTGTGGCTGCCCCTGGATCCCTGGCAGTGCCCAAGGCCAGGCTGGACACTGGGGCTGGGAGCACCTGGGACAGGGGGAGGTGTCCCTGCCCAGGGGATGAGCTTTAAGTTCCCTTCCCATCCAAACCATTCCATGATCCTATTATTCTATGACTGCTGGAGAAAGCCCCACCTGCTCCCCTGTCCCCCCAACACTTCCAGCTGGGATCTGGCAGATCCTGTGATTCCATAGCTCCTCACCTCCATTCCACCCTTTCTGTCCTCATTTTTACCAAACTCCCTGTGCAAATCGATCTGGGATTTTTAAAAATCCATTTCATTAAATTAGGGCGCTCCAGTAGCAGAAGCCATTTCTCAGCCACTCACTCAGACTCTCCCTTTTCCCTGGCAGCAGCAGCTCCTTGAGCCCAGCTGGTTTGCAGCAGCAATTAGCTCTGGCAGGGGTTTATTGCACCCCTGGCATTTAATGCAACGTTTCCCTTGTTGGGGCTCTCACATTGTTTGGCTTCTCCTGCAGGGTGAAGCCAGTTAGGAAGGAGAGAGGAAACATTTCCCAGGACTGAGCAGGCCTGGGGCTGGTGGGGACTGGGAGCTGGGACAGGAGGTTTGTGCAGGAGCTGAGCCTGGCTCAGCTCTGGGGGAGCTCTAGGAAAAGCTTGGGAATTTCCTCGTGCTCTGTTTGCCCAGTTGTGAAGGCAACACAGACCCAAAGCTTTGTGTCCTAACCCCACCTCTTGTCCCTTCCACAGAGCCACGAATGCCCCAAACCAGCTCTGAAATGGGAAGAAAGGGTTAGGCAGGGAAATTTCCCAAGTCTCTCCCAAACCCCTAAATTTCCCGCTAAACACCCCCCAAAAATTCCCCAATCCCCCTAAATTCTCTGCCAACCCCACCCAAATCCCCTTTGAATTTCTCAAATCCCCCCTAAACCCCCAATCCCTCCCACATTCCCCCCCAGATTCCCCAAAATTCCCCCAAATGGGTCCGGGCTCCCTCTGGGAACGCCGTGCACACAGGCTGCCCTGCTGCTCTGGATCCCAGCTTGGATCCAGCTGGGAATGCTGGGCTCCTCCCCTGGGTGGAGCCTCTCCCCATGGGCTGCTGGAATTGTATCAGCCCTGCAGTGAGCCTGGGTGGCCCATCAACAGCAGATAGCCCTGGAGTCTCTGCTATCATGTTTTGTGAGTACTTTGCTTGTTAAATAAAGAGATTTTTCCACTTTTCTCAAAGGAGACTTATGTCTCCCGAACCGGTTAGAGGAGGGGCATCTTGAATTTATTTTATAAAGAAAACCACTTCAAAAGTTTCCTCCCAAATTTGCCCTGAATCAAGACATATATTTATATTTATTTATGTTAATTTATATTTATTTATATTTATTTATATTTATTTATATTTATTTATATTTATTTATATTTCTTTTATTTGGCATGTCTATATTTATTTATATTTAGATAAGATTATATAATTTGTTATAATATATATTTTTATTTATTTTTACATTTTAGTATTTATTTTATTTTGTATTTTTACATTTTATGTTTATATTTATTTAGGAAATATTATACCATACATACTCTATTACATCATTATATTATATTTCTTTTTATCCCTATTTATTTATATTTGTTATTGTTTATATTTATTTGCCATATTGGATTTATTCCCATTGGCTGCCCCACCCTCCAGCCCAGCTTTCCTTGAGGAGCAGCTCACACAGGGCTGGGAATTCTTCCCTGCTCTGGGGACAAGGGACAGGGACTGGACCCAGCCTCTCCTGGTCCTCTCCTGCTGGGAGATGCTCTGATGACCTCTCCAGGGAGAAATTCCAGCTGGAATTGCTGCCAGAAAAGAGTCAGAGACAAAGCACCATGAAACACCTAAAATCCATGTCCAGCATGCCGTGAAAAGCCAAGGCTGTGTCCCTGTGAGCAGAGTGACCTCCTAAAACTTGGAGTCCCCAAAGGGGACACTGGGATGGCACTGCCAGGCCCTCAGTGGCCCCCAGGCCTCCAGCACCACCCCAGGTCACGTTTTGTGTTTGTTTTTCCACACCCAGAGCTCAGTCTGGGGCTGGAATGCTCAGGCACACAAGGAGAGCTCTGTGTGCCTCCCAGGGGATGAGGGGCAGAGCAGAGGGAAGGAGCATTTGCCACGCACAGGCAGGGTCAGATCATAAACCAGCTTTTCAGATCTGCAGGAAATTCTTCATCCTCCTGCACCTCCTTCCACAAACTGGCTTGGAGGGGAGGCAGCCCCTAAAGAAAACACATTTCATGTGGGCAAGGCAAAGCCAAGCCCGTGTTTGCATCTGGTTTGTAAAAGAAAGATGCTCAAAATGATCTATTTTTTTTTTTAAATAAACCTGATTTTCAAGCCTGCTTCTCACGGGTGGATGCAGCTCCAGGGGTGCTGGTGGATGTGGTGCCCTCAGCCCTCACCTGCAGCTTTGTTCTTTCCCTGCTGGTGAAGAGATTTCACTTTCCTGCTCTACTAAGGATCCATCAGGGACTATTTGCAGCTGGATTGTATTTACAAAGCATCCAGGTGGAATTTCTGCATTTAATTCCATAAAAACAACGAAGAAACCCCTCTGCTGAAGCACTGTGGGGATGCTGTCCTGGGAGCACCCCTGGAGACATCAAACAGCAAATTCAGGGAGCATTTCTGGGATGTGACACCCACAAGAGCTCATCTGAGTGTTTGCCCAATTCTCATTTTATTTACCTGCATTTCCCTCCCGGGGAAGTGTCCCCTGCTGCGACACATCACACCTTTGTTGGAGAGCCCAAAACTCACAACGATCCCCACAGGGGACTTAGGATGGAATTTCTGCCCTGTGGGGTGAGGGGAGAGGAAAAGAGAATTAAAAATGGGGTTTTAAATGAGAATGGTAAAAAAATCCCTGTCAAAGAGCACATTTGAGTGGGTTCAAGCAGGGGGGACAGCCCGATGTCCTGCACAGCGACAAAGCCACCATGCTCAGATCCCGCTGGTCTCATTTCCAGGAGATGAGGATCACAAATCACACTTCCAGGAGATGGGGGCAGAGCTGCAGATCCCTCAGCCAACACTGATCCCTAAGGATTTTAGCTTTTCTATTTTTCATCTATTTGCAATCCTGCAATTCTTTAGTGTGTAACTCCAAACTCCACACACAGCGTCAGCTGCTGCTTCCCCATTTTGGTCAGACACAACAATTCCTCTCCAGGCCTGGGAATCAAGGACAGCTCACTGCCTCAGGCCCTGAGAGATGGAAACAGAAGTGAGCAGGGGGGAGCAAACTTGGGGTGAATGACTTCATCACCTGAAGCTGTAATTGTAGGATTAATCCCCAATATGCAAATGGACCAAACTTATACAAGTGTGAAATTTGTGGTGGTCCAGTTTTGGCTGCAGCCCCTGGGTGGTTTCATCTGCCCAAAATGTACTTGAAGGGCCTTCAATAAATAGAACTGCTTTTTATTCCCTTAGTTCTGTCTGGCCTCTGTTTTTAGGTAATCCCAACAAGGCATCAACACCCTCTGCTCTCCTGCTCCTGCCAGAGCCCAGGGCTGCTCCAGCATCAGCTCCCAGGAGCATTTCCAGGGAATGGTGCCTTTGCTGGCAAGGAACTCCTGGTCCAAAGGGAGGAACTTGGATGCTCTGCTGCAAAAACAGCAGGGTGAGTTTGAGGTGAAATTCCTGGCCCCTGCTTTTGTTCCCGAGGATATTTGTAGGACAAAGCCACGTCCTGCTCCTGCTCCTCCTCTCCTGACACCCCCTGGCTGGACACCTGAGCAGCGCTGGGGCTGCGCTTTCCCAGCTGGACGTGTTCAGAAAGCCCCCCAGTTTTGCTTTCTTTGTGATTGAGAAACCCAAAGGCCTCATGTGACTTTGTAGATGACTTCACACATTCAGAGAGCAGGAAGGAAGCCGAGCTGCTCTCACTTCGCTTTCCGTGGGCCGCTGCAAATTCGACCTCATTAACTCAGGAGTGCTCAGAGGGACCCAAAAATGACCCCCCAAACCCACCCTGAGCCGCCCAAATGCTGCTGCTTCAACATCAAGACAGCGACACTGGCCCTGGGGATCTTCCACATGGTGAGTCCTGGGCCTGGAAGGGGGACAGGGACAGGGAGAGAGGAAAACAGAAGTGGAACCTCTCCAGGAGGCGCATTGTTGTGGTTCACGGGGTTCCCCGACACTGGAATGTTCTCTGTTCCCAAGAGGAAAACCCAATGAGTTAAGAGGGATGAACAAAAGGTGGTGGGGGACAGGGACAAGCGGAATTCACTGTGCTGGGAGGGGTTTTGAACGATTTTTTTCCCTGGCTCTGCCAATTGGAGCTCAGGGAAATTTGTTCTGCTTCCTGTTTTTCTGCTCCGTGCAGGAGCTCTTACCCAAGCGTATCCCAAAGCTGCTGGTTGGGAAAGGGCAGCACTGGCTGTGGGGATGTGGGAATGGGGCACCAGAGGGATTTGGGAGCTGGATGAGCAGAGGCTGATGGGCAGAGCAGCCTCCTCTGTGTCTCTTTTGGTTTCCATTGGGATCGTGGCTGTGTAAAGCTCCCAGGCAGCTGGAGAAGCTGTTCCAGGCAGGGATGGCAGAGCAGGAGAGCCTGGAGACGCCTCTCTCCCACGCTCCTGGCTGCACTGAGGAGCTTTAGGTGCTTTCAGGCATCCTGAGGATGTGGTTTCTTGCATGGCTGGGTTATTAAAATGATCTCTGTGCTGCGCTGGGTGTGCACAGTCAGGGTTTGGGAGCCCTTGGGGTGGTAACGGGGCTCTCACAGGTTCCTTGGACAGCAGAGCAGGAGTTGGGGACCTGCAGCCTGCAGAAATCCCATGGGATCAGCAGCTGTGGCACGGGAAGGACATTCCATGGTCCCACCACAGCTCTGGGTGTGCACAGTCATGGTTTGGTGCCCTCGGGGTGATAATGGGGCTCTGGCACAGGAGAGGGGCACTGGGGAGACCTGCAGCCTGCAGAAATCCCATGGGATCAGCAGCTGTGGCATGGGAAGGACATTCCAAGGCCACCCGTCTTCCCTGGAGCAGCAGGAGCTGCACCATCCCTCTTGCCCTTGGCAAACAGGGTAATTTCTGGGTAGGTCTTGTCTTCCTTCTTCGAGAGGTATCACACAATACCAAACATTTCCCCTGCCTCTTTTCTCCCTTTTGATGGTGCAGCTGCAGCTGGGCAGGGGGAGGAAAAACGAAAAGGGGATTTATACCTTGGCTGATTTGCTCCATCAGTGCTGGGGGTTTGGATCAGGATAAATCCCTGCTGCAGGTGGCAGGGATGAATCCCAGCCATGCTGGGTGAGTGCAGTGCCATCCAAGAGCTCTCAGGCTCGGTGGCAATGCCTTCTCCTCCCACAAATCAGCTCTGCCTGGCTGCTGATCTCTTCAGAGACAGCTGGAATAAATCCTGGGCATCTGGAACAGAAGGAGAAGGAGGGGAATGAGGAGAGGTTGGGGGTGTGATCAGCAAAGCTCCACGGGGTGCGGGGAGGTGACCTGCAGGTGACTTTCAAAGCCAGCACTGGGGAGCTTGTCCTGCTCCTCAGCTCCTCCAGCCATCCACAGGCCTCGAGGTGTTTGACAGAGAGATTCAGGATCAGGGCTGGAAACTTGCTCCTGGGCAGGCACAGAATTCCTTTCCTGCTGGTCCTTGACTGGAGCCAGAGGGGGCTTGGGAAGCAGCATCTGCACCTTGCCTGGCCTCAGCTGCACTCCAGCTCCTCTCTTTGGCACCTCTGTAACTCACAGAGCAAAAATTCACCTCTGGAACCCTCCCAGCTCCTGTCCTCACCTCTGGACATGACTCAGGCGAGCCCAGAGTGGGACTGACTGAGCTCTCAGCAGGCTGGGGCTGACCCAGGGGTCCCACAGAGCCTGAGTTGCTTCTCCTGGAACAGCACAACCAAGGAGGCAGCAGGAGAAGATGAAATGTTGTGAAAGGAAAGCAAATGAGAGCTCAAAGCACTCCTCACTTCATCCTCAGCTGCCTCAAGAGCCACTCGGAAATTCAAGAGAGAGAAGGTGAAGTTCTGACAGGGCAGTGTTTTTGTGTGACTCTTTGTGCTGAGTGTCCCCTGCTTGTGTCAGAGCCCCCAGCACCCAGAGCACCCCGTCCCTGTCCCTGTCCCTGTCCCTGTCCCTGTCCCTGTCCCTGTTCCCAGTGCCCTGCTCCCCATGGCTTCAAGCTCCCCTTGCAGACACCCCTGTTGTGAAGCAGAAGAGGACCAGCCTCACACCAGGGCCACGTGCACAAAGATAAATCACCTGGAGATCAGTCAAGCTGCAAATATTTCAAAAAAAAAGTAAAAAAAAAAAGCACAGCATGACCTCTACGAGCAGTTTAACCCCACTGCAGCTGCAGCAGGATCATCCCCAGGGAATCCGGGCTCTCTGTGTCACATTCTGCATTCAAAACACTCTGATTTATCTCCCTTGATTTAATGACTGGATTTATTTCAGCCCTGCATTATTTCAGCACATCATGGAGTGACAGAATGTCCTGAGCTGGAAGGATCCACAAGGACCATCCAGTCCCACTCCTGTCCCTGCCCAGACCCCCCAACACTCCCACCCTGGGCATCCCTGGAGCGCTGCCCAAAGGCTCCTGGAGCTCTGGCAGCCTCGGGGCCGTGCCCATTCCCTGGGGAGCCTGGGCAGTGCCAGCACCCTCTGGGGGAAGAACCTTTCCCTGCTCTGCAGCCTCAGCCTGCCCTGGCCCAGCTCCAGCCGTTCATTTCCTGGAGATTCGAATTTCTTCCACCAAGAAATGTGAAGCTCCTTTTAGCAGACTGCTCCAAAAGTTCCAGCTGTAGGAGATAAGGGAGGAAGCGCTGGAGAGGGGCTGGGAATTGAGTACCTGGAAGTGAAATCCTCTGTTTTAAACCTGCCTTTCTCCTGCTGTGGCACTGCAAAGAGAAAGGGAACTGGGTATTTTTCTGTCTGAAATGAGAAGTTTTTGGCATCTGCCGGAGCTGAGGGGTGGATCTGCAGTGGGAGTCGCTGAGCAAGGAGTGCAGGGCAGGCACCACATCCATCCTCCTCTGCCTTCTTCCCAAAAGGCCCCTCTGCAGGGGGTTCATGCCCTTGGATGTGCATTCCCTGCAGGAATAAGGAAGGTTCCACATGCCAGCATGCCAAAGCCAGCTGCTGGGGAGGTGTCCTGGTGCTGGCCTGGCTCTCCATGCCAAGGGAAAGGCCTGGAGGTCTCTGCCTGCTCACAGCTCAGTGCTTCCTCCTTTCTGCACAAAATGGCAAATTTTAAACCACCTTTTGCCTTATAAGTCTCCTGCATCTCTCGGGCTGGGCTGGGGTTTCCTGCCATGTTCTTATCTTGTGTGACTGCACTTGGTCTGGGTTGTGTGGCTCATTTCTACGCCAGCAAGGAAACCAGGGCCTTGTTTTTCTCTGACGCACACCAGAGAGTGTTCCTCATGCTGACCTTCAGCCTCTGGATCTACTTGATGGGATGGGGGAATTTGGGATTTGCTGTCCTGCTCTCACCCACTCCTCTGTCAGAAAAAAATCATATTTGGGGCCCAGCTCATCCATTTTGCTCAGGCCTCCTTTTAAGTGAAACCTGAAAAAGCAATTTCTGCCCATATTTCTCACGCTGGCAATTGAGGGGTTGGACCGACAGCAGAAGTAGAGGAAGCAAAACCTCTTTGGGAGCTCGAACACGAAACCTCCCAGCCACCTTGCAGTCAGGTGTGATCTCCATGTGTCTTCATTAAGAGATCCCTCCCAAGGGGCAGCAGCAGCTGTAAAGACACTTTGGATCAATGCAATTTCATCCTTGACAGGGCTCAGAGCTGCCCTGGGAGCTGAAATGCTATTCCATTAAGCTGAACTCATGTTAACTTTGTCGTGTCCTCGTGTAATGAGAATCTGGATATTCCTCCTTTTCCTGCCAGCTCATGAGCAAATTGCAAAGTTCATTTACTTCATGGAAAAAAAAAAAAGGGAAGACAGCAGAGTGACTCTTGAACCAGCTGGTATCAGACAGGCCCAGGGAAAACCTGACACATCTTTCCTTCTCATTCAGATGCTGGACATAAATTGAAATTGGGAGGGACAGGGGCTCCCAGTCCCCTCTGTGCCCCGGTGGGTGCTCGCTGGGGGAGTGCCACAGCTCTTCTGGGAGCTGCAGCTGCAGCTGGGGGCTCAGAAGGCTGATGAATTTGGTCTCAGATCGTTTCTAGGTCCTCTGCAGCTGACACAGAGGCAGAGGAGGGGCTGCGCCCAGCTCCTGGCACTCCCAGCCCTGCTTCCCCCTTCCCTGCCGAGGCAGAGCTTTCCCTGCCGAGGCAGAGCTTTCCCTGCCGCAGCTGCTTTGCCAGGGCAGCTCAGCACCCCCGGCTGGGCGTCCCCGCTGCCCAAACCCTGTCTGTGTCCCTCTGAACACACAGAAGCGTTCGGAGCCCAGCGCAGGCCGTGCAGCCCCGGGCCCGCGCTCTGCCCGCAGCCGCTTCCGGCCCGCCCCGGGGCCGCTCGGGGCCGCGGCTGAGGGGAAAGGTCGGTGCAGCTCCTCAGGAAAAGCTGTTTCAGCTCTGCCCGAGCTGGGGCTGATGTGGGGTGCAGATAGGGACACTCGTGCCTCACTGCGGGGCCAGAGGGCTCGGAGCCACCGAGCAGGGCGGCTGGAGCAGCCCCGGGTCAGCGGTGGCACTGCCTGCTCCAGCAGGGCCATCCCAGAGCGCAGGGCACAGCACCGTGTCCCTGTGGCTCTGGAATATCCCAGGGAGGAGACTCCAGCCCCTCTCTGGGCTCTGCTCAGGGCTGGGCACTGCCCAGGGCAGTTCTGCCTCCTGTGCAGGGGAATTGCTGAGCTCAGCCCTGCCCGGGGCTCTGGGGCCATTGCTGGGCCTGGAGCAGAGCCTGGGACTGCTCAGAGCCATCCCTGACACAGGGACAGACAGGGACAGACAGGGGGACACAGGGATACCCAGGGACAGACAGGAGCAGACAGGTATGCCAGGGACAGACAGGGACACTCAGGGGCACACGGGGACACTCAGGGACAGACAGAGCTGCCAGGGTCAGACAGGGACACCAAGGACAAACAGGGACACTCAGGGACACGTAGGGACATGGGGACACCCAAGGACAGACAGGGACACCAGGGACACATAGGGACACTCAGGGACACGTAGGGACATGGGGACACCCAAGGACAGACAGGGACACCAGGGACACATGAGGACACTCAGGGACACATGGGAACACTCCAGGACACACAGGGACACCCAGAGACACATGAGGACCTGCACAGGGCTGGAATTCCCAGAGCAGCTGTGGATCCCTGGATCCCTGGCAGTGCCCAAGGCCAGGCTGGACATTGGGACACCTGGGACAGTGGGAGGTGTCCCTGCCAGGGCAGGGGTGGGATGGGATGAGCTCTCCAATCCCTTCCAAGCCATGGGCAAATCCCTTCCAGCTGTGGGCAGTGTTCGCACATTTCCCATGGAACACGACGCCCAAGTGTCCCTGTGGGTGGGTTGGAGCCTGCTCTGCTCAGCTCAGCCCCCAGTGCAGGGTGGGAACCCCTTCCTGCAGAGCTCTCCCAGGGTGGCAGCAGGGAACAGCCCAGCAAGGTCCATCCTTTCTGTGACTCCCTGAGTCCATGGAGCTCCCCTAAGCTGGGCTCAGACACGGATCTTTCACTGCACATCACCCCGGGGTGATGCAGAAGTGCAGGGCCAGGGCTGAGCCCACAGCTCTGGAGCTCCCTCCATCTCCCAGCTCCTCAGGACAGAATGAACTCTGGAGGTTTGATGGTGCTGTTGGAAAACGTGGGGAAAATCATTCTGGTTCAATGTGAAAAAAAAAGAAAATTTGGAGGTTTTCCTCAAATAATGAAGGAAAGTGGTAGTTTTGCCAATGGAGTGTCACAGCTACACTTACGGGGGATTGTTACTCTTCTTTGTGTTTCTTTTTACACTTTGGAATACTGATATTGCATTTCCCTCAACTCTGGAGCAAAAGGCAATTTCAAAACATAAAACCAGGATAGAAACCATTGAAACAAAACTCACTGCCTTTGTCATTTCTCTATCCTCCTTCTGCTGGCAGTTAAATCCAGAATATTAATAAGCTGATACCTGTTGTCTCAGCATTTCCTGGGATTCAAACCCTTTTGTGTTTGGCTCACTTGGAGACTCATCCCTCCAGTGTTCCCTGTAAATGAATTCACTGCTGGGGATTTGGCCCAAAGCCCCTGAATTGTATTTTTGGCTTTGTTCTCCAGGTCATGAGCGTCCTGCTACTGATCGAGTATTCCCTGGAGGTGGCCAACGGGAAAGGCTTCTGCAAAGACCTGGACAAGGATTACTACAGAATTGGTGGGTCCTGGGAATGCTGGAAGCAGCTGTGGGGCAGGGAGGGATCCCTCAGTCCTGCATTGCTCCCTCTGCCTTTTCCAGCAAAGAATTTGGAATTCTGGGTCAGGAAGGAATTCAGGCTGTGTTTGGGTTTTGCTTTAGGCCAAGGCTGTGTTGGAGATCAATGTGGAGCCCAGAGGAGTTTTTATTTCAGATCAGCCCAAACTCTGCAGCACCCGCAGAGTCCCTCAGCTCCCTCTGGAATCTCCTGTGGATTCCCCTGGCAATCCTGATTTCCCTTCTCCCATTGTTCCAGCCTAACACACGCTCCTGACTTCCCTCACATTCTGGGCATTTCCAGGGAAACACTGAAGTATCTGAGAGCTCCTCAATGGACAGAGGGGACAAATCCCACCCCTCACTGATCCCATGGAAGTGTGGGCTGTGGGACAGTGCCACCAACACCCTTCCATGCCATGGA
This sequence comes from Phylloscopus whistleri, assembly GCA_017589585.1. Taxonomy (NCBI): domain Eukaryota; kingdom Metazoa; phylum Chordata; class Aves; order Passeriformes; family Phylloscopidae; genus Phylloscopus; species Phylloscopus whistleri. The sequence continues at coordinate 16,010 of JADMLD010001360.1, read as the reverse complement.
GCCATTCCCATGGAGCCATCCCCATGGAGTTATTCCCATGGAACCATCTCCCATGGAGCCATTCCCATGGAGTCATTCCCATGGAACCATCCCCATGGAGCCATTGCCATGGAGCCATCCCCATGGAGCCATTGCCATGGAGCCATCCCCATGGAGCTGTTCCTATGGAACCATCTCCCATGGAGCCATTCCCATGGAGCCATCCCCATGGAGCCATCCCCATGGAGCCATTCCCCATGGAGCCATTCCCATGGAACCATTCCCATGGAGCCATCTCCCATGGAGCCATCCCCATGGAGCCATCTCCCATGGAGCCATCCCCATGGAGCCATCCCCCATGGAGCCATTCCCATGGAACCATTCCCATGGAACCATCCCCATGGAACCATTCCCATGGAGCCATCCCCATGGAGCCATCCCCCATGGAACCATCTCCCACGGAGCCATCCCCATGGAGCCATTCCCCATGGAGTCATTCCCATGGAACCATCCCCATGGAGCCATTCCCATGGAGCCATTCCCATGGAGCCATCCCCATGGAGCCATCCCCCATGGAACCATCTCCCACGGAGCCATTCCCATGGAGCCATCCCCATGGAGCCATTCCCATGGAGCCATTCCCATGGAGCCATCCCCATGGAGTCATTCCCATGGAGCCATTCCCATGGAGCCATTCCCATGGAGCCATCTCCCATGGAGCCATCCCCCATGGAGTCATTCCCATGGAACCATTCCCATGGAACCATTCCCATGGAACCATTCCCATGGAGCCATTCCCATGGAGCCATCCCCATGGAGCCATCCCCCATGGAGCCATCTCCCATGGAGCCATCCCCCATGGAGTCATTCCCATGGAGTCATTCCCATGGAACCATTCCCATGGAACCATTCCCATGGAGCCATTCCCATGGAGCCATTCCCATGGAGCCATCCCCCATGGAACCATCTCCCACGGAGCCATCCCCATGGAGCCATTCCCACGGAGCCATCCCCATGGAGCCATCCCCATGGATCTCCTGCCTCTCAGCTGGACAGAGCCACACCACCCCTCCCTCCCGCTGTCCCCCCATTCCCAGATTTTCCCAGCCCCTGGTGTATTTTTCCCGAACATTGGTGGCTGAAAGAGGCAGCCAGGCTGCCCCATAGCTGACAATTCCCGAAGGATTGAGTTCCTCCAGAAGGATCCAGCTCAGATCCTTGCAAAGGCCTGGAGCCTGAGGTGCCGTCTAAACCAAACAGCTCGCCAGCCCTCAAATATTGCCCAGCCAGGACATTCTGTGGGAGCTGTCTGGAAACACGTGCAAGGGGGGTTCTCCTTTCTTGAGTCATTTTCCACATAAAACCACAGGCTGAGACAACCCTGGGAGCAAAAGAAGGAACCCAGGCCCCCTCCCTGCCCCGTCCACGCCCACAGAGAGAAAAACACAGCCCCAGGCAGCCAGGGATTGCTGTTCCTGGGCTGAAAATTCCCTGTATGTGGAGGAAAAGGAGGCTGGGTACAGATTCTTGCACATTCCAAATTCCCTTGCCCCCAGGACAGGAGACAGAAATAGGGAAAAGCACCAGACCAGGAACAGGCACTGCCTGGAGAAGTTATAAAAGCTGGCTTCACGTTTTTCCAAGGAAAGAGGCACCACTGGGATCCCCCAGGACTATTTGACACCAGCACTGAAAAATTTGGTTCATCCAACAGAATCATGGAATTCTGGATTGGAAGGGACTTTAATCACCCGGTTCCAAGGGGAAGGGCATCAACACTGAGCAAAAAATGGGAATTTGGGTGAGTCCTGCTGGTAAGAACCCGAGCAAGGGGCAGTGCAATGGTTCCCGTGTTTCCCATGGAGCAGAATTCCCAAATATTCCCATGGGGGTGCATTCCCAGTGCAGGGTGCAAACCCTTTCCTGCAGAGCTTTCCCAGGGAATGACCCAGCAGGGAATGACCCAGCAGGCTCCAGAGCCAGGGCTGGGATCAGCACGAGGAAACAGGAGCATCCATCCATCCCTTCCTGTAAAACGTGTTCCCACTTTCAGTTTTTGAGGGGAATTGAAGAACTTGATGCAAGTGTGATCTCAAGGGTTTCCTTCCTCTTTCAGAGTTTGGTTGTTCTGCTGTTTTGTGAGGGGGGTTGGGTTGGTTTTGGGTTGTTTTTTCGTTGTTCGTTTGTGGGGTTTTGTTTCCGTTTGGTTGTTTTTTGTTTGTTGGTTTGAGTGTTTTGTTTGTTTGGCTTTTTGTTTTTGTTTGTTTGGTTCTTGTTGGGGTTTTTTGTTTGTTTGGCTTTTGTTTGGCTTTTGTTTGTTTATTCGGGTTTTTGTTTGTTTGGCCTTTTGTTTGTGGTTTTTTGTTTGGCTTTTTGCTTGTCTGGGTTTTTTTGTTTTGCTTGCAGGGGGGATGGGTTTTGTTGTTTTTTTTTTTTTGGTTGTGTTTTTTTGGGTTTTTGTCATGGCACCAACCCATCCCTGCTGCCAGCAAGGGAGGATGACTCTGTTTCCTGGGAACAAACGGGAGGCAGCCAGCTTCTGGGAAGTTGTTTTCCTTTGGTTTTCCTTTTCTTTCCATCCCTTTATGTCTGTGGGGTTGTGGGGTTTTGTTTCTTTGTTGTTTTGTTCGGGAGGTTTTGATCCAGGTTCTGCTTGGAAAATCCAGCTGGGCAATTAGCTGGCGATGGCCATTTCCCAATTAATTAGGGATCCTGCCAGAGATCTGGAGTGGGACCCATGGAGAGAGAGGCAAACACGGCTGTGCTGGACCCCAGAACATACCAGGATGTGGAGAGAAATCCTCTCTGGGCAAACTCTGAGTGCTGGTGCTGGGTGAAACCCGGGGGAAAAGGCTTTGGGAGTCTGGGCATTAATGGGATTGGGATTGGCTCCTTTTAGGGAAAAGGCTTTGGGAGTTTGGGCATTAATGGGATTGGGATTGGCTCCTTTTAGGGAAAAGGCTTTGGGAGTTTGGGCATTAATGGGATTGGGATTGGCTCCTTTAGGGAAAAGGCTTTGGGCGTTTGGGCATTAATGGGATTGGCTCCTTTAGGGAAAAGGCTTTGGGAGTTTGGGCATTAATGGGATTGGCTCCTTTAGGGAAAAGGCTTTGGGAGTCTGGCTTTTAATGGCTCCTTCAGGGCTGGTCCCACAAAGGCTGAGTCTGGCTCCTTTGTTAAGCTCTGTTTTGGGTTTAGGCTGTTCCCTGTTAATCTTTGGCTCTTTGTGCGCCACATCCCAGCCTTGGTTCTACTCCCCTGCTCCTCAAAGGTGGGGTTGTTGTTCTGCCTTGGAATTCTGGCTTTCCCAGAGCCCTGGGAGCAGAGGGGAAGCAGCAGTGGCTGCCTTTGCAGGGAGCTGCCCTTTGTGTTCCTGATTTTCTCCGGGAGGCAAAGCCCTTTTCCCCTCTCCCTCCCTGCTCCCCCTCGGGGTTTGCTGAGTTTGGGGGTTCTCTTTCCATTGTTTATGGAGAATTCCTCCTCCTCTGGCTCTCAATTCCCATGACCTGGGGAGGAGCAGCCCCTGCCCTGGGGTTTTATCAGGCTATGAGGAAAAGCTGTTTCCTTGCTTTGCACCATCACAGCTCCTTCCCTGGGGCAGGGTAAGTGGATAATTTGGGCCATTCCCTGTATCCCACCCCTCCAGATGGCTCCGTTCCCCCTCGAGATCAGCTTTTTTGGCTTCCCAGGGGGTTGCAGCCTCCCCAGAGGGTTTTTCTCCCAAGCCTGAGGAAGGAAGAGGCTCCTCGTGCTGGGAGGAGGAAATGCTGGGCAGAGCTTCTTTCCACACTGAAGGTTCCCCGTCATCTCCAAAGCTCATCTCTGGAGGAGATTTAAAGAGGAGACAGCAGGGGAAATGAAAATCCCTTTTGTATCAATTGGAATGAATTTAAATTGCATTTAAATGAACTCTTGTCATCAGAGGGAGGATGGGAGGGGTGGCACTGCTGCTGCCCAGATGTGGCTCCGAAAGGTCTTCAGCAAACCTGGGATTGTTCCAGAGCTTCTCAGTGACATTTTTAGTCCTTCCTTGAGCTGTGGGGAGATTTCTGTCCCTCTGCCCTGGGGGGAACCTTTGCATTTCCCCCTAAGCACAGCAAATGTCCAAACTCTGATAAGGCTGTGACACTTACCAGTGTTGGAGTCACCTGGAAAACAAGGACAGGTTTCTCTGCCTTGGCTTCTTTGGGAATGATTTTATCCTCTGGGCAACAACAAAAAGGAATTTAATTAAGAAATATTCACTGGAATGAAGAATACCCACTTTAGAAAGGGATGATTTGGGGTCTGCCCAAGCACCAAAGGGGGACCAAACCTCCAGGTGAACACTCAGAGCTGGGGGAGATGGAGGTGAATTTTCATGGGGAAAAAAGGGTGATGTGGAGCAGCAAAGGATTTCAGAGCAGCTGGAATATGCCAGGGATGCTACAGGCACAATTCCCAGAGTTCTGTATGAAAACAGTGGGAGGGTGATGGATAAAACAGAGTGAGGCACTGGATTTATTCATGGTTGTGTGGAATATCCTCAGCTGGAAGGGACCCCCAGGATCATCAGTCCTGTACACCTGTGGGAAGGATCAGCTGCTTTTAAAAAAAAGACAGAAAAATCAGAAGTTTGGCTCTTTTCTAGCAGAATTAAACCCTTTCTTGAAGCATTTAGGAATTGAAGAACCCAAAGTGGCCAGTGCTGTTTTAAATTCAGGTGAAACAGAAGGAAAGGGGTTGGAGGAGGCTCTGGAAAGGTTGTGCAGAGTCAGGTAGAAAAAAAAAAAAAAAAAAAAAAAGCAGCAGAGTTTTGCCTCTGGAGAGGTGAATCAGCACCAGGGCTGGCTGTGATTCCAGCAGGGAAAATTGCTTCCAGGCAAAGGTTGAGCAGGAGCTCCATGGATATAAAACAACACCCCCTGCAGCCAAAGCAGCTGCCAAAAATCACCCTAAAGCCCTCACTCTGTGTTTTTGAGGTGTCCCTTGCATCCCACAGCTGCAGAGTTGGGGGAGAGATCACCCCTGACCTTCCCTGGCCTCACCAGTGGTGGGGGGGTTAAAATCCCTGCTCTTCTCTGAGAGATTCTGAAGATCCTTCAGCATTTCCCTGCTGGCTCCTTTATCTGCCTTTCAGTCTCTAAATAATTCCAGCTCATAGCTGTGAGCCAAAAGCCTTCTGGGTTTTTTTAATACTTCATTTTGTAGCCTGGGATATTTGACATTTCAGGCCTTGGTTCCCTCGGGTTCACAACCTGCATGGCCTGGTGGGTACAGGAACTTCAAAGAGAGATGAAAAATGGGTGTAAAAAAGGGAAAAGAGTGTTAATTCCAGCTGCATGGCATTCATTCCTCCACAGACACAATTCTTTGTGCCAGGCTGAACTCTCCCTTAGTGATGGAGTTGGGACATCTTTTGGTGAAGTGGTGACTCCTTTTATCATTTTTATCCTTTCCAGCTGATGTCACCACCAGTTTCCTACTGATCCTCATGTTGTTTGTCATCAGCTTCCACCTCCTGCTCGGGGTGCTCAAGGTACGTTCCCCACAAATGACATTCAGGGTTTGGGTGGTGCTCACTGGAATTACGGTCAGAAAACGCAGGAACAGCCCCCCCAGAATCCCAGAATCACACTAGGGGGAAAAGGCAGATAAAAATCCCAGAATTCCAGAATCAGACAAGGGAAAAAAGCAGATAAAAATCCCAGAATCAGAGAATCACACAGGAAAAAAAGGCAGATAAAAATCCCAGAATCACAGAATCACACAGGAAAAAAAGGCAGATAAAAATCCCAGGATCCCAAAATCACACAAGGGAAAAAAGCAAATAAAAATATCTCCTGGTTCCAGAGGGGAGAGGGACTGGTTTGAAGCCTCAGGTTCTTGTGAAAAGCTTCAAACACCCAGATTTATCAAATCTGGGCAACATTTCCATCTGGGCTATGTTTGGTGTTAAATGAAGGAGATTTTATGATTTATAAAGGGTTTCCTGCCTCATTTCCTTGCTCTGTTGGAAGTCAGGTCCCGTGAGAGAACTGTTACTGCCCTGTTGCACCGGGGACTCGTTTCCCAGTTCAGGAGGAGGAGTGACCAGGCCTTGGGGTGGAAACCCCAGGAATCTGGTGGTGGCAGAGCTCTAAGTGTTAAACACCACCCAAATAACCCAGGTCTCCCTCTGGAGAGGTAAATTTTCGGGACAGTCAGAGGGCAGCTCTGATGGGAAGTGCCAATGTCACAGAATGAGAACTCACAGGAATTTTCCAAAGAGGTGAAAAAAACCAGCACTGATGCCCTGTTTTCTCTGGATCAGCTGTCACTGAAATCAGAAATTCCAGGGAAGTGTTAATCCTTGGAACACGATCTGAGTCCTTCCAGGTGGAAATAACCAGCACTGCTTTTCCTCCTCAGAAAAGGGAGCGGTTCCTGATCCCCTTCCTGGCTCTGCAAGTCATTGATTTCCTCCTCAGCCTCCTGACCATGTTCAGCTCCTACATCCAGGTGCCAGTGATCATCTCTGTGTCCTCGCTGGGCCACACGGTGGGTGACAGCTCTGACAGCTCCTCCCCCTGGGCAGCGCACCTGTGGGGCTGGGGCATGCATGGGACGGAGCCTCCTTACCTTGGGGTGGCTCCAAATGCAATAATTTAGGTTGGAGTGAAGGATCTTCACCCTGGGTAGGGTTTGTCATGGAATCCTTCAGGTTGGAAAATACCTTTAGGATCCTGGAAGGTTGGAATAGAGGATGGTCACCCCGGGCTGTGGTTACTCCTGGAATCATTTAGGATGGAATGAAGGATCATCACCCGGGGCTGTGGTTCTTCCTGGAGTCATTTAGGGTGGGAAAAAGATCCAAACCCTTTAGGATCCTGGAAGGTTGCACTAAAGAATCATTACCTGGGGCTGTGGTTCTTCCTGGAATCATTTAGGGTGGAAAAGACCTTTAGGATCCCGGAAGGTTGCACTAAAAGATCATTACCTGGGGCTGTGGTTTGTCATGGAATCATGTAGGATGGAATAAAGGATCATTATATTGGGCTGCATTTCTTCATGGAATCCTTTAGGATGGAAAAGGCTTCCAGGATCCTGGAAGGTTGGAATGAAGGATGATGACCTTGGGCTGTGATTCATCATGGAACCCTTTAGTTTGGAATAAAGGATCATTATCTTGGGCTGCATTTCTTCATGGAATCATTTAGGATGGAAAAGACCTTTAGGATCCTGAGTCCAGATGTGAGGTGGTTTCTCCAGGCTGGAGACAGGATGCAATCCTTGGAGGCTGCAGGAAACCAGTGGCAGCTGGGATATTTATTGTCCCCTCTCTTGGAATGTTGGTTTTCTCCTGGCTCTGAGGGAGCTGGCTCTGGGTGTGCCCCCGACAGGAGGGGTTTGCTGGGGGTGACCTGGGATTGTCACTGCTCTGCCCAGAGGTGTCTGTGGAGCTCGGGTGAAGCCCCACAAATGCTCTTTGGGCCAGCAGAAGGGAAGGTTTGGGTTGGATTTAAGGGAATTTAGTGGCTTAGACTCTGTGTGAACCAACCACAGGCTCTGTGTGAAGTGTCAATAACCTGCAGAAGTGACCCAATCCTGGGACTGTAACCCAATTCCTGTCCCCCTCAGCAGGGCCACTCCAGGATTCCCCTGCTGGCGCTGCAGCTGCTGGATTTCTGCCTGAGCATCCTCACCCTCTGCAGCTCCTACATGGAGGTGCCCACCTACCTCAGCCTCAAGACTGTGGACAGCAGGGTAGGTCTGCACCCAGCTCTGCTCCTTTTCCACGCTGGGAACTCCTGTAAATTCCCCTTCCATGGCTGTGCAGCTCCTCTGAGCTCTCTGGAACATCCAGCACTGCTCAGTTTGACAACAGGGAGGGTTTTCTGTGTTCTCCCCAGCACTGTTCCTGACTGACAGCTCCCACATTCCTTGAAAATACACCTTGTTCCTCTTTGTAGGGATCTGATGGATGCAAATTGCAGAGAGAAGTGATTCAGGTGGAGCTGCCTGCATGGAAAATGCCTCAATTTTCATCTTTATTAAACAGTCATGTTAATAAGTCCCACCCCAGTGTTGTTATGAATAGACAGAATCATCACATTCCCAGGGAAGGATGGAGACACTGGTTTAAGGCCCTGGGGTCATGATCCCAAACTTCTCTCTCCAGAGAAAACAGCAGGAAGATCCCAGGCTGGTAAAAAAAATCCAGGAAAATCCACTGGCAGAAGTGGAAATTAAAATTTTAAAAGTTCTCATTTGAACAGGGCTTTGCCCAAGGAGTGGAAACAGCAGGAGGAAAACAATGTCCCTGTGATCCTGCTGCCGGTGGAAATCCTCTGTTCCTTGTTCTGCCTTGAACCCTCTCTGTGGGTGCCCCTGGCAGAGGAAGGAGTGTTTGGGGCTGAGACCTTCTCCTTTTCCCCCCAGGGCTCTGTGCCAGGCCTGGAGAAGCTGCCAGCAGAGGAATATGCCAAAGTGATGATCACCTTCACCATCGCCTTCGTGGCTGTGCTCTTCCTCAAGGTAAAAGGCTCTGAGCTGAGGCTCCCCCAGGAGAATTCAGCTTTAATTCTCTCCCAAATCTGCCTTGTTGGGCTCTCCTTGGGCACAGTGGGAGCTGTGCCTCCATATGGTTTGTCCAAATCCCTGACTTTACTCTTCTGTGGGAGTCACAAAGCAAAATCCCTCTTATGTCCCCAAATCGTCACTAGAAGGAGAAAAAGTTTGAAAACAAACACAGCAAAGTCCTCTGCTGTAATGTGCCCAAATAAATGAGATTGTTGAGATTTGATGAGATTATTGATCCAAATATCTCCTTTTACACTTCTCTGTGAGTTACAAAGCAAAATCCCTCTTATGTCCCCAAATCATCACTGCCCGTTCCTCTCTAGAAGGAGAAAAAGGTTGAAAACAAACCCAGATAAATGAGATTATTGAGCAGCAGGTGGGATCTTCCATTCAGTGAGTGGCTGTGTCCACTCTGATACTCCCAAAGTTGATTAAAACCAGGAGCTAAACCCTGCTGATGCCTCAGGAAGCTCCACTGGAGAGGGGTTTTATTCTTTTATTGCTTCAGTGGCTCAGGGAACTGATTTTTCACCTTCAGCCCCACAAAGAAAACCAGATTCTTCCAGGCACTTGGGCAGCAAGTGCTGCTTGTGGGTTGGAAACCATTTTATATTCTGAGCCTTCCAGGTGGGCCAGATCAGCCAGTGAGGAGTGGAGAGTTTTGTGTGGATGCACTTCAGGCACGGCTTTAAAATCTCTTTTAATATTTGCATGGAGTGTGCAGCAGGAGCAGAGAGAACCCCGAGCCCCAGCTGGCAGGAATCTCCCTGACCTGGCAAATGGATTAACTGGAATTTTCCACAGCTTTACCCACAAAATGCTGCACTTGCAATGGGTTTTTGTGCCAGGGTTGTAAGAGGAGGGATGGGGTGAGATAATAAAACCCCCAGGGCTCCTGGTCTACTGAACTCCCCCAAAAGCCATCAGGACCCCCATCCTTCAATCCTCATGCCATTCTCTCTCCTCCTCCATGGGTAAAATGCCCTGGAATTCTCTCCCTGCAGCCTCCCAGCTCAGGGCAGCATGGGGCTGGGTCTGCATTAACTGAGTTTGGAATTCCATGGAAGAAACATTCCAAGGGCAGTGTGGGGCTGGGTCTGCATTACCTGAGTTCAGAATTCCATGGAAAAAATATTCCAAGGGCAGTGTGGGGCTGGGTCTGCATCACCTGAGTTCAGAATTCCATGGAAAAAACATTCCAAGGGCAGTGTGGGGCTGGGTCTGCATTACCTGAGTTCAGAATTCCGTGGAAAAAATATTCCAAGGGCAGTGTGGGGCTGGGTCTTTGTTTCCTGTAGGGCCCTGACAGGATCAGTTGTTCTGAACACCTTGGAAAAAACATTCCAAGGGTAGTGTGGGGCTGAGGCTGTGGGGCTCCAGTGGTGACAGTGGGGCTCCACTTCTTCCAAATTCCTTAGGAAAAATATTCCCAGGGTAGTGGGATGCTGCCATGGAGCCCTTAAGGCAATTCCTGTGCTGGTCTCTGCATCCACGAGTGATCCTAAATCCATGGAGGGGTTTGGGTTGGAGGCACCTTTGGGTTCATCTCATCCCTGCCATGGCAGGAACACCTTCCATTGTCCCAGGGTGCTCCAGCCTGGCCTTGGACACTGCCAGGGATGGGAGGTGGGCAAATATCCCAATAAGCTTTTGTCTCGCTTTGGAATCATAAAGTCCTCCAGCACCACAGGGATAAGAAAGCAGAAATTAAGGGGAATAAAATATTCCTTGTGATTTTGATTCATTTCAGAACCAAAACTGGGGAGTGCATTCCTTGTTGTGTGATTTTAATTTATTTCAAAATCAAAATCAGGGAATGCATTCCTTTGCTGTGTGATTTTTATTTCATAGCCATAATCAGGTAGTGCATTTCTTTGCTGTGTGGTTTTTATTTAATTTTTTAGATTTACTGGGGTTTTTTTCATGGATGAGTGGAGGTTTTTACCCAGTTTTTATGACAGCTCCAGATCTGCTCTCTGGATGAAGAGGCTTTGGAAGCAGGGAGGGTTCTGCAAAGCTCCCAAAAGATGCTCAAAGTTTGGATTCACCTCGGATCTCTGGAATGCTGAGATTGATTTTTTTTCAGCTCAGATGTTTCATTCCTTTTTTTCTCTTTGCCTTGGCTTCGTGTCAACACCAACAGCTCTCATTGTCCTGGGAATGCTCAGCTGCACAGCCCAGCTTTGGGATCTGTGGCTCCCTGTGTTCCCTGAAAATCACAACTGTTCCCCAGCACATCCCCAGGCCAACACAAACACCAGGCACACGACTTTGCCCTGAAAATATTGATTTACCAGGGCCAGCCCCACAGACCCCGCTTATTTCCCTGGGCCACAGCCCCTCAATCAACCCTTTCTCCTCAGAAAAGCTCTGTTTATTGCACTGATAAATCCACGGGTGCCAGGAGGTCCTGTCAGGGAGGTGCAAAAATGGGATTTTGCTGAATGAAGGGATTTTTGGGGCACTCCTCGGATCTCTGTGGTGCCTCTGGTGCTTTCCTGGGGCAGCCAGACTTTACAACCTGCTCCAAAAAATGACATTGAGGCCATGATTTCCTTTCCTACCTCGGGATATTGTGATCTCAGAGTGTCCAATGTTGTGTTTGAATGGATTTTCTGTTTAATCACTTTATATTTACTGGGTTATTGATCCCAGTCCCATCCCAGCCTTGTGCTGAATTCATGGAATCCAGGCTTCATAACCTGCTACAAAAACTGACACCAGAGCCACCACTTCCCTTCCACTCAGGCTATTGTGCTCTGAGAGCTCCCAGTGTTGTGTTTAATGGGGTTTGTGTTTAATCACTTCATATTTATGGATTACTGATCCCAGTCCCACCCCAGTGCTGCTCTGAATCCTTGGAATCATCACATTCCCAGGGGAGGATGGAGACCCAGATTTAAGGCCCTGGGATCGTGGTCCCAAACTTCTCCCTGCAGAGAAAAGAGCAGGAAGATCCCAGGCTGGTGGTAAAAGTGGAAATGCCCTTTTGGCCCTGCAGGGCCATGGAAAAAAATGTCCTTTTCCTTCCCTTTTCCCTCTTTTCCAGGCCTACATGTTCAAGTGTGTCCTGAACTGCTTTAAGTACATCAAAGCCAGCAGGAGGGAGGAGGTGAAAGTGGAGCCACAGGCAGTGGAAAAGGTGAGGAAAAGTGAACTTACTCCTGAAAGTGGAGCCACAAGAAAAGGAAAAGGGGCATTAAAGTGAATTTATTCCTGAAAATGGAGTCAAAAGAGAGAGTTGAGGAAAAGTGAATTTATTCCATCAGCAGGAATCCTTTAGACTGGTGATACTTCTCTCTGCTTTTTTGGGATCTGAGAGAATTTCCAACCTTTCAAATCCCCAGTAGCAAGTGCTAATAATCAGATTTTAATTACAATATATCCATTTAATTTTACTTCTGCACAAAGTCTGTAAAGTCAATGTGCAAGGAAGGTGAAACTCAGGCACGACAGATAAATGGGAATGAGTTCCCTGTGATCCCTGATCCAGGAATTTTGGGTTAATTCCAGCTGGACTTTGGCTTCCATAGCCAAGAGTGTTCAAAATCAGCTTTTTCTTCACCTTTCTGCCTAAGAGTTCTGGAATTTCAGTGTTGGAAGGATGGATGGGCAGGAAAGAGGGAGGGACATGGAATGCTGAGGGATGGGAATGCTGAGGGACAGGGAATGCTGAGGGATGGGAATGCTGAGGGACAGGGAATGCTGAGGGATGGGAATGCTGAGGGATGGGGAATGCTGAGGATAGGGAATGCTGAGGGATGGGAATGCTGAGGGATGGGAATGCTGAGGGATGGGAATGCTGAGGATAGGGAATGCTGAGGGATGGGAATGCTGAGGGATGGGGAATGCTGAGGGATGGGAATGCTGAGGGATGGGAATGCTGAGGGTATGGAATGCTGAGGGATGGGAATGCTGAGGGATGGGAATGCTGAGGGATGGGAATGCTGAGGGATGGAATGCTGAGGGATGGGAATGCTGAGGGATGGGAATGCTGAGGGATGGGAATGCTGAGGGATAGGGAATGCTGAGGGTATGGAATGCTGAGGGATGGGGAACGCTGAGGGATGGGGAACGCTGAGGGTATAGAATGCTGAGGGTATAGAATGCTGAGGGATGGGAATGCTGAGGGATGGGAATGCTGAGGGATGGGAATGCTGAGGGATGGGAATGCTGAGGGATGGGAATGCTGAGGGTATAGAATGCTGAGGGACAGGGAATGCTGAGGGATGGGAATGCTGAGGGATGGGAATGCTGAGGGTATAGAATGCTGAGGGTATGGAATGCTGAGGGATGGGAATGCTGAGGGATGGGAATGCTGAGGGATGGGAATGCTGAGGGATGGGAATGCTGAGGCTTGGCTTTTGTCTTGGCAAATCTACTGAGCCCTGTGGGCCAGCAGTGGTGCCTCAGGTGCAAAAGCTGCAAAATTCCTCACTTTCCTTGGGAATGGGGCTGGGATTGCACACATTCAGGAGCCTTGGGCTGTTTCTTGTCCCGGGAATGGGGGTGGCTCTGGCACAAGGTGGATCCAAACCCTGCTGCCCCCGGCTCTGCTGGGTTCCTGCCCCTGGTGCCCAGGCCCCGCGTGGCTCTCTATCCCTGCGTTGGAGCAGGCAGAGGAGCCCTGCAGGGGACACCCCTGCCATCCCATCACCTCTGATCTCTTCCAGGCCGTGCTGCCATCCTATGAGGAAGCCCTGGAATTGCCTTCCAAGGATTCCCCCCCTCCCTACGTGACTGTCTGAGCCCAGCCCGAGGTGGGGGGGGGTGACACTGAGTGCTGCTGCTGCCTCTCCCCTCCTGGCAGCGTCCCAGTGCTCACCCCAGAGCAGTTCCCAGCTTCTTCCAGGAACTGCTGGAGTCCTGTCCCGCTCTGGAACCTCAATCTGCTGACTCTGGCGCTGCTGCCACCCCTGGAATCTGGGATTTGGCTGCTGTGGGGTGCAGGGCTGCCTGTGCCACCAGGATGGTGATTCTCCTCTGCCTCAGCAGGGAGGCCTTTAGGAAGTGGGACTGGGGGATGAACAGGGAAGGAATTTTCTCTGGGGTAACCCAGCCCTGCAGCTCCACCAGCCAGAATTCCTACAGAAAAGGGATCAGCCCAAAAAACCCCCTGGGAGCTGCAGCTCTCACCCTGTCTGCTTGTGATGATTGACAGCGACCCAGAATATCCAGCCCAGCATTGCTCTGCCATTTCACACCTCAGTGGGTGCATTTTTCTGTGCTTTTATGGGATTTGGAAGATGAGTTTCAATTAAAATAAAAATGTTAATGGCTTCCAAACTGTGAGTCTGATTTCTGAGGGTGTCTGACTGCTGAGTGAAGGAAGAAATTATTTGATTTCTAAAAAATTAGTGAGTAAAAAAATGGTGCTTTGACCTTGGCCTGATCTTTCCTCATGCTTATGCTGCTTGCAGAGGAAAAGCTGATATTTCTATTTCAATTTCCTCTCAAAATCTGCCTCTCTGCCTTATCAGCAGTGATAAGGATCTCTGGCCTGTTCACTGCACAGCTCAGGCCCTGCAGATGTCACTGATGGTGCTGCTGATGTCCCTGGAATTCCACACCTGCTCCCCTTTCAGGATCATTTCCTGCTCTTTTCAAACATCACAGTGTGAAAAAAGTGGGTTTTTCTCAGTCTTCAATGAAGTCTCCATTCCAGCCTCATCCAGAGCTTGGATCACAGCCCGGGGGCTGCTCTGCTCTGAACCAGCCTCAGTGGAATATTTAACAGCAAACTTCAATGGAATATTTGCAGAGGATGAATAAGAAATGTGGTGCTGCCCCTGCTATTTCACTGGATGTGCATGTCTGTAATGGGGATGAAGAGAATTATGTTAGTTCTGTATTTTCCAGCTGGTTTTTCCATCAAGGGGGGATAATTCCATTTTTTCTGTGCTCCATCTCCTTGTTCTGGGCACCAGGATGCCCCACAGCAGACCTGGAGTCTGTAAGGGTGCCCCAAATGACATCTCAGTGGCTCCAGGGATTTTAAACATGCTCAGGAATCACCCCCACAAGCACAAACCTCTCCAATCCTCCAAGCAGAAAATCAGTTTTCTGCCCCCACATGTCTTGGCTTGGAAAGACAGGTGTCTGCCAGGGAAAGCTGGAGTTTCCTTTGGAATGGAGAATGTAAACCCCTCACCCCCTCCAAATTGTTATAATTTTGTTATTATGGGCTTTCGGGCAAAGATTTGGGAATAGGAATAACATCTTTACTAGGAATATTAATACATAATAATATTAATAAATGTCGTAGTAAAAAACCCAAACAAGCAAACAAACAAACAACAATCCCAGAAACCCTGACAGAGTCAGAGCTCCAACCTGACACCCTGTTGGTCAGGGGGTTGGGAGCAGCCCACAGTGAGTCCTCCTGGAGTGGCAGATGTGGTTCTGTTGGGGCAGAGATGATCCTGAGAGAAAAGGGTCCAGTGATGGTGAGAAGGGTCCAGGGATGGTGAGAAGGGTCCAGGGATGGTGAGAAGGGTCCAGGGATGGTGAGAAGGGCCCAGGGATGGTGAGAAGAGTCCAGGGATGGTGAGAAGGGTCCAGTCTCACTCCGGGAATCCAGTGGAACCAGATCCCTGGTGTTCCTGAGTCTCAGTTTTTATCCAGGTGGGAATGGTTGGCTCCTCCCACTGGGTGCAGCATCTCCCATGGGATGATGGAATGTGTCCTGTCCCTGCTGAGCCTTCATGGCCCATCAGCAGCAGAGATCCCCTGGAGGGAGGGCGGGTGGTGACAGAGATTTTGAACAGCTGCCCCTTATCAGAAGGCACCGCCCCCCTCCCCAGAGTTACAAGAGATAAAGAAAAAAAAACCATTTCCCAGCTGCTTTCAACAGATGGAACAGAACAGACATTTTTGGTTCCATAACCCAAGACACCACATGTGCTAATTGTTTAACTGTAACCAAAGAGCAAGAGACCAACTCGAAATTCGACCCGGAAACTTTGCAGAAGGGCCCAGACTATTGCAGCAAGGCCCAGCCCAGTCTTCTGCTTTAAAATCATTAAAAATAATCTTTGAATTGTTAATCAAACTGGTTACTGAACATTCCACACCTCTCTTGGTCACAGCCACAGCAGCACTCTGCCTGTTGGAGCTCTGCTCATTTCCCACCTTGGCTGCCCCAAGCTGGGCCTGGAGGAGCTGCCAGGATGGAGATTCCCTTTGGAAGAGCACATCCTGCCCTGAGTGTTCCTTATCAGAGCCTGGGATGGTGTGGGACAGCTCTGGGGCATCCGACCGTGCTCCTCCCACCAAAACCCCATTAACTGGGGCTGCCCAGACGTGAAATGCTGGCAATTCTCTTGGTTTCCAAACCAGAGGAGGGTTCCTCAATGTGATCCTACTAAATCCCATTAAAACTCCTCCTCCACCTCTTTCAATGGTTCAGATTTTCTCTCTAATTACGTTCCCACTGATAATGGGGAATGCTCCTGGCTGTTGAGTGGGCTGCAGCAGGGTAAATCAGTCCC